>MUZC01004677.1:123087-144624 GCA_002072015.1 Radix auricularia | reverse complement strand
AAAAAAAGCAGCCAAAATATGCATACGTAAATCTAAAGATTTTGAACAAAGTTTATTAGCCCCCCTCTCAGGGGTCGGACAGTTGTGTCTAGGATATAGTTGACAACAACGTCAAAAAATAAGGTCATCATCATACAGGGGCGTAGGAAGGCGGCCTCTCTTGACATTTTTTCCTGGTTATTTCAGGGGCGGTACTTCAGCTAATTGTTGGGGGAGTGGGGCCTAATGGTAGGGGCACCAAAAAACTCTTTTACCCCCTCCCGATGACACTGACCAAATAGAACCTCGAACCCCGTAATGGCATAATTTGTCATTCTTCTAATACAAACAGTGACTTCTTAAATTTGTCTAGGGTTTGGCGCAGAATTTTTAAAAAAAAACGCAATCTGCATAAATGGCGTAAGTAAGTGAAGGGTGTGTGGGGGATGTTAAAACTAGGTCACGTGGAGAGCTGGATTTTCTTCTTCGAACAGCCAAGATTGTTCGTGAAAGGGCGACACTTCTCTTCCCACCCACCCCCTCCCACCCTCCAGAATACCCCAACATTAGCTACGCCAGCGACAGAAATCAGTTGTTAAAGTTGAAATAAGTCAGCCGTAGAGTCACAAGGCGTCTCTGAAGGTCAACAAACCAATACTTGGTGGTAACTATATAAAGCGGGCCAAGGAATGTGGGCCAGATGATTGTTACACTTTATGACTGTAGGGTCATACCGCCATGACTTCGCTTGTGATGTCACAATCTTCCACAGGGCTTCTCAAACTATTCAGTTGGTGGGGGCGGTAGAAATTTGGACTGTAGCCTGAAAGAGCTATTAAATTCATTTTAATTATGCTTAGCAAACGGGGAGAGATATATTTAATAATAATAAATTGAATCGCTAATTGTTACGAATTTTTTTGTTAGACCCCTTTAATACGAGAAAATTCAAATATTTTTCTATGAGACTAAATTAATCATCTTAATTATCTTACCTTGACTGCTCCTTCTATGCAAACAAAATTATTGCATCCTGCGCTTATCCGTAGTTTATGTGAAGTATTGCATTATTATTAGAGTTTGATATGTTGACAGTGGGTAGGTTTTTCTGGTTTGCTCAGGCAACCCATACCACGCCCGGCAACCCATTTCACGCCCAGCAACCCATTCCACGCCCGGCAACCCATTCCACGCCCGGCAACCCATTCCACTCCCAGCAACCCATTTCACGCCCAGCAACCCATTTCACGCCCAGCAACCCATTCCACGCCCGGCAACCCATTCCACGCCCGGCAACCCATTCCACGCCCGGCAACCCATACCACGCCCGGCAACCCATTTCACGCCCAGCAACCCATTTCACGCCCAGCAACCCATTTCACGCCCTGCAACCCATTCCACGCCCGGCAACCCATTTCACGCCCAGCAACCCATTCCACGCCCGGTAACCCATTCCATGCATGGCAACCCATCCAGGGGAAATTGATTTTTTTGTACATATCTGTCTGAGTTGTTTTTTAAAAAATATATATTTAACGAGTCCATGAGAGAACATAAAGGCTTTTTAATTTCCGAAATAAAGTTTAAAATAAAAGTAAACTGGTGAACCGACCCCACACACTATCAATGTAGGACGTGCGTATCCAGGCTGGAAACTAAAGCTGCGAATACCTGGAACTAAAGAGCAGTGTGCAGCATCACGCGTTTGGTCATAATTATTGTACATACAGCTATCGGATCAAGAAAATTATTAATGTAAATAAAAATACCAACCACTGTTCCTGGTTGGCAACCATTAGGACAGTATATCTACAACAGGAGCAGTACCTCGGGTTATAAAATGACGATTTTATAATTATTGATGAGCATCGTCTATTTGCAACGCTTTCAAGCTGGCACGACATGTTTCCTATTGAAATATGCAGGAGTTTTTAGGTCGATGCAGATAATTCAAGGAGTTCTGTATTGAATAGACAGCAATATGGCACACATCTAGGGGGCCAGCTTTCAATTGTCAGAAGATATAAAAGCTTTTGAATTACGTGTACAAGAAAAGGCGAAGATACGGCAAAATAAAGGGTGAGAGAATGAACACAGTGGGCAGAGAGATGGAGAGATATGACAGAATGAGGAGAGATGAGGTATAGAAAGGAAAGGGGGGATAAAACATAGACTATTTGATAATTATTTCAAACCAAAATATTGAAAATGGCACAAAATCCAAAACAAATAAATACAAACAATCTTTATTTAAAGTTGAATATAAACACATGTGGTAAACAGATCATATTTCAGGCAAGAAAATTGAGAATGTTCATAGTTTTACTTATAAAGTATATTTGTATATAGTTTTATATTCCGCCATTCTCTTCTTGTACTCGGCATCAAATTCTTCATTCATGGCCACAGTGAACCAGTTCTTCCAGTCTCCTACTTGACCTGAGATTTACGATGAAACGAAGACTGTAGGTTAATAACGTGAAGCTTCGGTCTTGCAATATTAAAATGTTCAAAGAGGAAACCAGAAACAGTTTTACTCTGAATGCATACATTAAGGCATTTCCGTGTTTTATTTACTATCGTTAATTTACAACCTTTTCCTATACTATGTGGGCCAGATATGATGTCATCTTTGTAATATCTCAAATGTAACTTTTAGTTACGTTTGGGCTTAAATTTGACATTTTTACAAATATAATATTGCCTAAATAGAAAAACTTCTTCCCACAATAGGCCTGAAATATAACATCTTCATTCAAAGTGCCTAAACTTTGCTATACAATTTGCCTAAAATACGATATTTAAATATACGGTATGCTTAAGTTAAAGTCGTCATGGTCAAGAACATTTAAAAGTTCATGCAGTATTTCCAAAAAAAAAAAAAAAGGCATAACTCTGCTTAGCGAGCCAGCTGTGCCACCCAGATGTTAGTTGTAAATGGCAACTTTATGTCAAGCTGTCCCCTTAAATTTTCCTCTATTCACTGCTCTCTGACTAAAATATGACATAACCCCTGGCTGAAAGTCATGCGAGAAAACTTCTTCAAGGCTAATCTATCGTATTGAAGCAAGTAAATATTCTTTGAAACAGGAAGTGTCAACTCATGCCAACCTTTCCTGTAAAACTGCAGTTTTTTCTCTATGAACATCGCCTTCAACCAAGTGGGTGTAGTAGCGTCCTTGTGTTTCTTCATCTTGTCGAAGCTGCAGGCCGCAGCGATCTCTTCACACAGCTCATCACTGCACCCGGTGCCCAGGTACTCATTGTACCTCTTCACGCCAGCAACAGGGTCCTGACAATTATAACGGACTATTTGAATTAATTCATTCACATTGCAAATGTTTCTGTTCTGGCTTTTCTCGGGCTTTTCGCAACAGTGTTTTTTTTTAAACTAACAAAGAAATACATATTTTAAAACTAAAATATTAACATTTTATTATACATTATGAATTTATTAAATCATTTTAAATTACAAAAAGAATGCATTAATTGTAACATTTTTTGATATTGGTGAATAAACTCAGCAAAATTAAACCATGTCTAGATCCCATGTGACGTCTTAATGGTATTGTCGTCTGCTAGCGCTCATAACACAGTAAGGTCAAACTGGTTTTAAATCTGGAAGATCTTTCTTGATAGTAAGTAATTGTAGCTTTGATACCATTATCATTTACCTGTCAGTCAGTAATCTTAGTTTTGATACCATTATCATTTACTTTTCAGTCAGTGGGACGCGGTGGTCGAGAGGTAGCGCGCTCGACTGCCGTACCGATGGTCACGAGTTCAAATCCACGCGTAGGCCTGAGGAGTCCCCGAGTCACCCAGCTCCGAATGGGTACCTAACTAGACAATAGTTAGCTGGGGTAATGCGTGGAACCCCTATAGCCGTGGCCTGTGACCGCTGCATCACTTGCCAACAGATCATCTCTCATGGTCTGGTCACGCAATTATCTTCTGCATAGAAGGAGCGTCTGTATATCTAAGATAAGTAATCGTATTTTTGATACCATTATCATTTACTTCTCAGTCAGTAATCGTAGTTTTGATACCATTATCATTTACTTGTTAGTCAGTAATCGTAGTTTTTATACCATGATCATGTCCTCGTAAACAGATGTGTGGATATCCAGGTCAGGGTGATCTTCCTTTCCTTTTTGCCACTCCATCAGGTAGTCAAACAGGTCCCCGTAAACAACTGTAGAGGGGAGGGTAAAGGTGAAATTACATTAAACAATTGTGTAAAATATCTTAGATAATGTATTTCAATATACATTTATGGTTTTAAAGTTTGTCGTTTCTAAATAATTTTAAATGGGCTGATTTTCGATGGGAATATCATCTGGAAATAATTATTGGCTTTAGAGCAGTAATGACTGTACATAGACAGAAACTGGGAGGTAGAAGGCTAACAGACCGACCAATAAGGAGGTGGATGGAGCTACAACTGCTATGGCCTGGAGTCTGTACATGGAGGCGAAAGGCCACCGATTGTTGGGAGTGGAAGAGAGTTAACGAGCAGACGATGTCTCTACATGGGCAGTAGTGAATAAAAATAAATAACGTTTGTAGTTTCTATATGTAGCTTAATTTAATAAAACACACATTTAAATAAAGCATTTGAATTTAAGGAGTGGTGTGATTTGCTATCTTTGGAATCAGTATATAATTCCGTCATAAAAAGTCGTACATCTTAAATTTCGTCACAAGAAAGCCCACAACATTGTGAAAGACACATTCAAAATATAATGACATTTTTTAAAAAATTAACTTTATATTATAAAATAAACGCCTCGAAGTTGTTTTTTTTTCTTTTTTTTTTCTTTTAAGAAACCAAAACTAATAATTTCGTGTGCAATTATTTTTTTTTTATTTTATTTTTTATTATTTTTTATTTTTTTTGGTCAGAATAAAAAATCATGAACTTAGTTTGCCTCTTTTACTGGTTTGCTGAAAATAACTCATTGGGTTAAATAAAAACTTGAATCTTTAGTGCCAGTTTATTCAATATCTCTGCATTGCATGTTTGACATATTTTCTTAGAATCAAGTGACGGTGGCACCATTTATTATTTGTCCAAAAATTTATACGTGACGCAGCCTTGTATCAACTACCGTTAACAGCTATGAACCAACTTGGTGTATAGTTTCAAGCTATGAACCAATTTATAAAGTTTCCAGCTATGCGGTGTATAGTTTCAAGCTATGAACCAACTTGGTGTATAGTTTCAAGCTATGAACCAACTTGGTGTATAGTTTCAAGCTATGAACCAATTTATAAAGTTTCCAGCTATGCGGTGTACAGTTTCAAGCTATGAACCAACTTGGTGTATAGTTTCAAGCTATGAACCAATTTATAAAGTTTCCAGCTATGCGGTGTACAGTTTCAAGCTATGCGGTGTATAGTTTCAACACATCAATCTCACAGGAGGTCAAGGTGTGAGAAGACAACTTACAGCCCACCTCCAGGTTCAGACGGACGAAATGCTCGAACGTCCCCGGGTAGTGAAGTGGGGTCACGTGACTGTGGAGTTGGTTGTAGTAGGATACCAGGACATCTTTGGGGTTTCTCTCCAGGTAAATTATTCGAATCTTCTTCTCGAACGCTTGCACCGGGAGGTACCTGTGGAATTCAGGTACTGACTTGTCAAAACAGTTTTAAAGGTGAAGATTAAAAAAATATTTATACTATTTTGTTTAAATTATTTCAAACGTGTTTTGCATATTTTCCGAAATTTCAAAGTAGTCTTACTACTTTGCAAAACACAGTCGATAGAAGAACAAAAACAATGGAATACGCCACAAAATGACGTGTCAGGAGTTCTAAGCAGGGGGGCTTGGGGTGGCTTATGGACGGATTTTTTTTTAAAATAATATTTTTTGGGGTTTGGGGAGGGACGACGACAGAATAAACAACCGTCTGTGATATATCCTTTAAATGTATATGCTTCCTCTTATACATACTTCGCTGTAGATAAATTTCGAAACTGAATATTTGTGTTGAAGTTAATAGATCAAAATATAGTCCACAAAGCCTGAATGAATTTGATTTCAGTCGCAAAACCCCAAGCTATGCCCCTGGTCAAAACCAAAACATCAGCATCCTAGATTAAGGTCAAGGTCATGTTACCTAAAGGGCACGTGAGTGACCAGTAGTCTCGGTGAGGGCACATCAGTGAAAGTCGCCACGGGGCAGAAATCGATGAAGCAGAAAGCCTTCTCCCCTTCATTGCACATGCGCGTCGTCTTGTTGACCAGCATGTGGATGATTTCTTGTTGCCAGTGGCCACCTGGGGAAATAAACGGTTTGGGTGGCATCGGACCTGATGAACATGATATCTTATCTGGCATGAATTTAAAACAAACATTACCTTTGCAAAATATGTATATAAATATAAAATAATAATAATAAAGCAAATCTTTGTTTGTTTTCAATAAAAATCTCGATCAAGTCTACTAAGCTAGTGAAAATAACAAAGATTATGTCACAGACGCTCTTTCTACCTAGAAGATTGAACAAAGATCTACTGCCTTCAGTCCATAAAATACCCAGACGTTTGACAAATAGCTCGATATAATGGGTTCAACTGAATGCACGATTTTATTATTAATAGATTTCCGCTATTGAATGACAGGGCCTACTGAACGCGTTTGTTATTGCTTCGTCTCAGATATTTTTATTTTGTGTAGGATTCGGCGTCCACTGCGTGTTCTGAAATTCTGGTGGGAAAGAGGAAGAAGGGGTTTCTTGAAGTACTGCTCCTTGAGGGTAACTCTTTGTTTTATATGTCCTGTCTCGGTCCCATGTGCCTCTGACCACCAGTGGCGTAGCTAGGGTCATGTGCGCCCGGGGGCATGACACAAATTCTGCGCCCCTTGACGGACCGAAAAATTCTGGGGGCTCACTGAGCCCCCAAGAAAAATTTGAAATTTTACGGTTTATATGGTTTATTTTTGAAGCAAATGATATTTTAATGAAATACAATACAGACTAATAATTCTCTATACAATTAGATCTATACACAATTTATTTAAAAAAAAAACAAAAAACAAAAACTCTACTAATTATACATGACTCGAATAGACATAATCTAAAATTAATTGATCTTCCTTGATTTGAATGTCGTCAATCTCGCTGTTAAAATTGATATTCTCAAGTGTTCTCTTTCGATGCTAAGGAGTGCAAGATCATCCAGACGATCTTGATCCATTGAAGCACGTAATTAAGACAAAATAAGGTTTAGTTTGCTAAAGGACCGCTCACAGCTTTTAGTTGAAACAGCAATTTTTAGAAGTATTTGAAGTGAAATGCGCAGATTCGGAAATACGTCATCTCCATATGAAGCAATAAAATCAAGAAGATCCAATGTAGTTTCCGGTAGAACTTCACTCCGTGTACTGAGCATCATTTTTTAGTCACTGATTTATGTACACAATTCGTAGAAATTAGCAAAATCTAAGCAATTTTTACAAAGTGTATCGACTTTTGTTTCAGCAAGAAGAGATTTGACGTCTATTAAAAATCCAAATTTGTTTTTTAGGTTGTTTTAGACGTAAAATCCGTATTGATATCTCCTGTTGGAGTTTATCAATTTCGCTGTTCATAGCAGGTGCAATTTCTTCTTATGGAGAAAGTTCTGCTTCTCTTTTTAATTCTCGAAGGCATCCTCCGATGTCGTCTAATCTTCTGTCAACCTCGATTCTCCAAGTTGTGCATCTTCTTTCCCATTGTCTACCGCAACATGGCTCAAATTAACACGAATGTTGACAATTTCTTGCTCAAGCGATTCAAGATCAGATTAAGCTTCCTTGAAACTCACAGTAGGATTCTGGAACCGTTTCTGGACACTATCAATTTTATCAAGTATGATGTTTCAGAAATGTTTAAAATCTAGGAAGTTAAAGTTTTATATACCTACCAGCAAAGCTTCTGCATCACTTCTGGTGTCAGGCGTCATATTTGTATGTTCTGATAATTTTTCCAACAGCCCTGCCATGTCATCTAGTCCTTCATAAATTGCTATAACAGCTTCTGATTGTGTACTCCAACGTGTTTCAGACTCCCTCTTCATTGTGATTGGCACAACTCTTTCTAATTTTTCCCAACGAGTTGTTGAAAGGGAGAAAACATAAATTTATACTTTCAACTGTTCCAAAAAACGTGATAACAACTGGATCATGTTTAGTTTAGTGTACTTTTGCTAAGTTTAAGCTGTGGTTGCCACAGTTGATGAACAATGCTCTGTGATTCTTAGCACATTTTCGCTGTTGAAGGCCGGATACATTCCCGGTCATTACAGCAGCATTGTCATAACATCGTGACCGACAGTCGGATAGTTGTATGCTATTAGATTCCAGTTTCTCTACGATAACTATTTCAAGGCTTGTTGCGTCTTTGGGATGTAGATCTATCTGTGCAAAATCTGAAAATGATTCTTTGATAGTTACTTTTTAGTTTGTAAATCCCCATCCACAAATCTGATGACTTGAGAAAGCTTTTCCGGTGTCCTAGATCGATTGGAGTCAAGTAAGATACCGTAGTACTTGTGTTTTCTGATTTCACTCAACAGCTGATTCCTTACAGTCGATGTAAGTAGCTGGATAAATTCATTTTGGATTTCCGGTGATAAATAAGATACTGAACTTAGATTTTCTCGGGCATTTTGTTGGTGTTTTTTTTCTAACAGTGGATCCTACTGAGCAACAATTTTGATCACAGATGGACAGGAAAGGGAGGCCGTGTCTGATGTTTCATATGAAAGGAATCCAACTTGCTTTGACAAACTGATACAAGCCCATGAGATGAGAGACCTTCCCTCCCCTCTCCCACTTTACTCTCTCCACATGAGGATTGGGGAAGTACGATTTATCTTTTTAAAGAGTCGCAGCATGCAGCAAAGGGACGTGAATTAACCATTCTGTTAGCTAGTGGTTCTCAACCTTTTGAGATTCCAGGACCACTTGAAAAATATGTGTCTTAGCTACAGGCCACTACTAAAAACTGTGCTACTGCCGTGCTGAAAAGTTAGATATAATTATGCTGTGTATATAGATAGCTATAAGTAGTAAACAAAACATGTTAGTTAGTAAAACGGTACTAATATGCTACGATTTGTGTGCTCCTTATACAATACTCTTTCTTTTGTAACAAACAAATGTCATTTATATTATTCTCATAGTCTTCTTATTTAAGTCTACTTGCTAACTATAAAACAAATAACTTAAAGTCATAAACAGTAGTTTATATTTAAAAGACTGCTATATTAGTTTATTTAGTACGAACGATGTTTTGTTTTATTGTAAGCACTGCAGACAAACCCCTTTCACAAAGTTGGAAAGGGTAAAAGTATTTTTTAAAGCTTTCTGAGACAGTTCGGAGTACTCCAAATTTCATTAACCCAACTTTCTGATGCAACATATTCGAAGTGTTATCACTAGTCAGTTCAATTAATTGGTTTAATTACGATGTTGGTAATTTCATCTTCATTGTGTTCGAGATTAGGACTGGAAACCCACGATAAATATCAAAATAGAAGAAATAAAATTGGCCCCGTATTTATTGAATTTGACAAGAAATCAAATTAATCAACAGTGGTTTATTTATTTATTTCTGCATTTTCTGGTTTTTCGGTGATTTTGTACGATTTATCAAACATCTCAAAGTTACCTTGAAATAATCTTCTTTTTCAAAGATCAAGCTTTTTCGTAAAAGCAGACATTTTGTCACTGAGAGTTATGTAATGTATCTGCTTTCCTTGCCAAGATGAATTAAGTTTATTGAGTTTTTCAAAAATTTCAGCCAAGTAAGCCAGAACAGCAACCCATTAGCCATGGTTCAAATGATCAACAAGCTCTAAGTTATTTCTACATGAAACTCTCTTACGTCATCACGTAATTCAAACAGTCTGATAACCAGCGAACTTCGGTATACATTAGTAACTGTTAATGTTCAAGATTCATATTCGAGCATAAGAAATCAAAGAGACGAGAATTTAATTGAGCTTAATAAAATTAAAAACCATTATGGCCAGATCAGAAATATATTTAAGTCTGCGTTAATTCTTTTACTTGCTAGTCTTTCTCGATGAATCCTACAGTGCGTAAATTTCATGCTTTGTTCATGAACAATCTGGCAAATCTTCGCGGACCACTAGTGGTCCGTGGACCACAGGATGAGAACCACTGCTGTAAGCCACTCCTTTTTCTTGTCTTGGTCATTTTGATTGCTTTTAGTGTCGTCTCTGGTAACTCTATTAAAAGAATCGTATTGGTCTCTTACTGCTCACTCCCATCCACTCACAGTTTTTTTAATTTAAAAAAAACCACATCAGCAATCCTACATTGTGGATGTGTCATTTATTTATCAGTAGAATGGCGTCCCTTAACGCTCAATGGGGGCGCCAAAATCCTGTTTACCAACTGTTTTCTAATAAAGATATTTTCGGAGCTCCAATATTAAATCTCGCAAACGTATTTGGGATACATTTGTTTACATAAAAATAAAATTAAATAATGAGTTTTAATACTCATTTTGGCGCCCCCTAACGTGGCGCCCGGGGACATTTGCCCCTCCCTGCCCCCCTCGCTACGCCACTGCTGACCACACAGACATGGCAAGGTACCAGATGAGTGCCGTTCCTCCTCCTTGATCTTATAATCAATGGCGAAGTTACAATAAGTGTTTTTTTTTTTAAAGTTGAGTTTACGAATTTTCTGCTCTGTTTCTACATTAGTAACAACAGCCTGCAGCTGATGCGAAAGAAAAAAATATCAATATATTTATTCTTGACGTCAACATGTTCGACTTGAGTTGGGGCTGATTTTTCGCATACCATTTAATTTTGTACCAGACCTGTTTGTACCAGACCTGTTTGTACCAGACCTGTTTATACCAGACCTGTTTATACCAGACCTGTTTATATCAGACCTGTTTGTACCAAACCTGTTTGTACCAAACCTGTTTGCACCAGACCTTTTTTCATCAGACCTTTTTGTACCAGACCTGTTTTTGGGTAGGAGCAGATCATGACGTCATCATCCCTTATCTCCATATCTCTTATTCGACGCACGTGCGTCCTGAAGTCGTTGTCGGCACCAATGGGGAACGGTGGGTGCCAGTAGTCCCCAGCGTTTCCGACGTAAAATGTATTCCCAAACCTGACAAAAGACATGTAAAATAAGGATCAAATAAAAATGAATAAATATCAAATGTGGGAAATTACACATTTAGATATAACGATCGTACGAAGATTCCAAAAATGTGTCAAAAGTGTTGAAATGGTAACAAAGATTTCATACGTGCTGAAATGCTAACAAAGCGTTGAAAGGTACTAATTACCCGGCCTTACAATATGTTTTATGTGAATGGTTCTATGAAGAAACTCACGAATCCCATCCAGTGGCCTTTCTAAGACCACCTTGTGTTATTTCAGCGAATCTTTGAGGATCAGAGCGTGTTGGTCTGGCATAGACAGTAAACGCCGTAGAAGAAGACCATCATCATCAATACTGGGAGTATTTTTAATTTTTAGAGCTACGCTAAAATCCACCACCTGTAANGTAACCCCCCCCCCCACCCTGCATGCACAATAATTCTTAGAATGTAATCACTTACCTGTCAACCAACTCCACCAGTCGCGGCAACAGGTGGGTGTTGTCTGACAGGTGTTTGGTGTCTGACGTGGAGATGGTCGTCTGGCCCGCGACATCTGCCGCCACCTCATCCTCTTGACTTGACCTGAGAGATGTTAAAACCGTTCTACTTCATTTCTTTTAAATATATGAATGCATCTTACAATTAAAAGAGAAATAAATGTCTTCATAGTCTATGTTCAAACAAAGCATTTTTCTACATTAAATAACTACAAAGTACAATTGTAAAGACCATGTCCAAATACAATAAATCATGTAAATGGTGAGATGGTTCATCTAAAATATTCCAACAAAGAATTCTTAATAAAGTCACATGTAAATATAAAATAAAAACGGTGCAGTCTATGCTCTAACATTGTATTCTCAATCAAAGAAGTCAATCAAGATCCAAGTTAAACCTCCAAGAATGTACAGCCAAACACGCCTCTACGACAAGACTCAGTCGGTAAAACTTGTACACGTAGAGACAGCCACGTACAGTTAGAGTATTGTCTTCATTTAGTTTAATACCACCAACTGCTCAACTTTACAAATGTTTAATTGAATGGTTCTCGTGATGTTAATATGTCACCAAATACTTACGTCTCTCGATCAATAAAATATATGCGCGAAGGGGAGGTTTTTTTTTTTTTTTTTTTTGGTGGGGTTGGGCACTTTAAGGTACTTCCAACTCAAGGGTTTGCCAAAAATGATTTTTTAAAATTTATTAATTTAACTTACATCAAAGATCGTTTAAAAAATTAGTAATAGTTGTTTTTTTAGTCTTTTTCAGATTTAAATAAACCCCGCGGATAATACATGTTGTAGATGATGTAAGTTTTATAATTCAGTTCAAAAATTACTTTGGGTTACATTTGTTTACACTTGTGAGACATTGATATCGTAACGAGACGTATAGTCTGGTCTGGGAGTGTAGGACATGCTCTACAATTTTGAGACGCACTGATGTAACGTAGTGTAAATCAATTCAACGACATTTCCAGTAGTAGCTTCCGTGAGAAAGGTCAAAGGGCAGCGGTTAGCCTCATGCCTCGCCATGACGTCCGTCATTATGGCAGGTTATCTGGCCATTCCGGGGGCACGTTGGTGCCAGGCTGTCCTTTGTAGTACCGGAACAAGCAGGGCATCAAGGGCAATTGTCTATGGAATACTTTTGGTCCCTAATTACGTTCCTTAATTAAACCACGGGCCACCGTCCTTTAATGTTTCTGACTATATTTAATAATTGCCATGAACGCCAAACATTAGCGACAGATATGGTTGATATTGTAAAGAACTTCTTTACTCTTGAGACTAATATCTCTTTCGACTTTCACAGAAGTCTTAATTACTACTAGTCACTCTCAGGTTACTACTTGTTTCCAGACACCAACTTCAAGACTGATGTACACCAATCAATTCTGTTTATTTCTTCACTTCTTCACTTATGGTTACTCTCACTAAACATTAATTAATCTGCACAGTCCAAATGTCTATAAGTCTATCCTATCACTAGCGGTGCGTCTCACTCAGTCCCTCTCCTATCCCTAGTGTGTCCCTATCTGAGTGTGTCCCTATTTGAGTGTGTCCCTATCTGAGTGTGTCCCTATCTGAGTGTGTCCCTATCTGAGTGAGTCCCTATAAAAGTGTGTCCCTATCTGAGGGTGTCCCTATCTGAGTGTGTCCCTATCTGAGTGTGTCCTCTCTAATACCCGTCAGTCTCAGCCCCCAAATCTCCACTGTCCGAAGTCAACTGTCAATCTCCTGAAACCACCCCAGATAAGACGTGTGTGGGACCTGTCTGACATAACCCGCTCTGGTCTCTTGTCTAAGCACCATTACCTCGTCAGCTGCTTCAAAAGGTGTCCAGTTGTCGGCGTCCCTTCATCTACCCTGTTACCGCCCCAGTTCACACCTACGCACCAGTCCGTGGACATCCGTTGTTAACACCAGAGCATAGACTTTTGGTCAGCCTGGTCAGTTGTATTCCCTCCTACATCAAAGGATCGCGTGCATCTTCCGTTTCGCGCCCGCACTCCTCCCGGTGGTCTACTCCAACACATCAAAGACCTGCCGCGCACGTAACGGCCAGTCTTTGAAAGTAAGGTCTACTCCAACACATCAAAGACCTGCCACGCACGTAACGGCCAGTCTTTGAAAGTAAGGTCTACTCCAACACATTAAAGACCTGCCGCGCACGTAACGGCCAGTCTTTGAAAGTAAGGTCTACTCCAACACATTAAAGACCTGCCGCGCACGTAACGGCCAGTCTTTGAAAGTAAGGTCTACTCCAACACATCAAAGACCTGCCGCGCACGTAACGGCCAGTCTTTGAAAGTAAGGTCTACTCCAACACATCAAAGACCTGCCGCGCACGTAACGGCCAGTCTTTGAAAGTAAGGTCTACTCCAACACATCAAAGACCTGCCGCGCACGTAACGGCCAGTCTTTGAAAGTAAGGTCTACTCCAACACATCAAAGACCTGCCGCGCACGTAACGGCCAGTCTTTGAAAGTAAGGTCTACTCCAACACATCAAAGACCTGCCGCGCACGTAACGGCCAGTCTTTGAAAGTAAGGTCTACTCCAACACATCAAAGACCTGCCGCGCACGTAACGGTCAGTCTTTGAAAGTAAATTAACCCACACAAATTCCTTACAATATACACTGGGGTCACTATTGCTGGGGCCGCAGCTTAGACTAGTGAACAGTTCTGGCCTAGTGTCCAGATGCTCGGCCTTTGAGCCACTACCTTCCCTTGGTGGCGGTCTTTAAACCACGATCAAACACATACAGTTACAGTTTCATTCCCACCATTAAAATTCCATATTAAAATATTCTTGACTTGGTAAAATCAGTGTGAATTGTAAAACTTATTGTGTTATCTAGCTTTAATTCAAGCTACATCAATTGAGACGACGGCAGTATCCGCTAACGTTTAACGTGTGCGTGGCTAAGACTACTAAAAGGAGAGGTCAAAGGTTGCCGTATAACGTGGCTGAAATGGACGTTGTGAATCCCTGAATCTTTGCATTATCTTTTTATATATTATAAGAAGGACTTTGTTAGTTTTATGGTTTGTGTAAAGAAGTTTGTCATTGACCCAGAAAACTTGTAAAGTATGGCCACATATCTCCAGTATCGGCGTGTTAAATGACACGATTGTGCAACGACCTGTACCAGACGACCTACTTCCTCTCCCCCCCCCCCCCCCCCCCCCGGTCATCATGAGAAAACATGTCCCAAATGAAGCAGAAACTTCCGGCCTCAGATTGTTCTAATAATCCAGCTCCGAACTCATTCTCACTACAAAAAATGGCAAGAGAAATGTCATCATCGTCTTCATGGACAAACATTCAAGCACAGCAATTCCAGAAAAAAAGAGGGAAATAATGAGAGTAAATCAATACAAATAAAAATATCTGGATAACTTCCCTTAGTTTGAGCTTTATTTTATTAACACAAGTTATTTGGTCACGCATCTTAATATAAGAATTTGGTCAATTGAACAACTCGTCTCAACTGCTAGCCCACCCCGCCACGGCAGATGGCATAATAATTTATCCTTGTATAAGAGACACAATCCACGCATTCAAAACTTTAAATGGTTCGAAATCCAGCCGACCATTTGGTATAACTTCTGTTTTCAGTCTAATGAGTTTAAAAGCTATTATATTAACAATAAATATTTTTAGGTCACCAATAAACTGTTTTAAAGTTTTTAATAAAACTCACTAACTTATTTGTTAAGCTGGAGAATGTTTGTCAGAAAAACTCAAAAGATGATTTAGAGGATCCAACAGTCTGTGTGGGTGCTTGACAGAAGAATTTCAAGGGGCGCCGCCAAATTTTACTAATATTCTAGCATTACTGAATTAGTAGGCTAATAATTTGGATGTATGCAATGCTAAATCATTTTCTAAATCATTGAACAAGTCAAACAGTCTCATCAATATAAACAGATATGTTTTCAAAATAGTTAAGTACATTGATTTCAATATTATATTTATTGGTCTAAGAAAGAAACTTAGTTTATGCGCATTTATATAGAGCCCCGAGACCTATATAAATTGCTTTCTACGTGATTTCACCAGTGGCGGATTTAGCTATAGGGCAGGGGGGCGGGTCGCCCCCACCGCGCTCCAGTTGGGTCTAAAATGGCGCCCCCCTGAGACGTCCTCATGAACACTAAAAAGGTGTAACCAGAGCAACAAACAAAAAAAAATGCTAAACACGAAAAATTTAATCAACACTAAACTGCAATACGACAATATTGGCTTGCTAAATATCGTATTTTAAAACTGTAATATCTGGTTTGGTCAGTCAGGAGCGTCGCTAAGTGGAAAAGAATAGAGAAATATTGAAACGAATGATAAACGTGACGTTTTTCTTGATTTTTAGCAAAACAAGGTTTGCTATACAGAGTAGGCACAGAGAAAATTCTTGCTTTAGACTTTAGTGATGTTAGTTGTAGAAATACTTGAAATGTTTGTTAAATCACATATTTTTTAGCCAACTATGATTCCACTTTGGACCGTCATCTAGAGTTTAAAAGAAAAATGAAATTTATTTAAATCATGATGTGCAGATTGATTTAATTCAATAATTTGCATCTGAATTATCGGCAGTAATTGATAATGAACATGTATTTTCTGTAATTATCGATTAGACGGACCATTGATATATTTGGAATTGATAAGATGTCATTTTACGTTCAGTTTCAAAATCAGGACACGTTGTGGAACTACATATTACAAAAGCGAGACATTGATAATCACAATCTGAGGAGGAAAGGCATATGTTGGCTCATCTGTGATGTCTTGAACTAAGAGTGGCCTTCAAACCTTCATACAATGCCATCTATGTTCATTGTTGTACTCATGTTTTGAATTTGGTCACTATCAAAGCAATGTCTGTAAACAGTTTTGTATACAGTTGTTTTTGGCACAGCTGAAAGATATTCTTTACGTCTAGTTTACAACGTCTACATACTCTTTTTAAAAAATTGAAAATCTCAATATGAATCAACAGTAGATACTCTGAAATGACTTTTTGATACAAGATGGGCAAGCCGTAGGCCGTAAGCATGCAGTTGATGCAGTTATTGGATCATTCTCTGCTATTCTAGCCATTCTAGAAGATATAATTTCAAGGCCGTCGACATAACATAACGGAAGTGTCAGAGCAGAAGCAATGGGACTATCTGTTTTAATAACAAAATATTCTTTTGTTTTTTCTGATGCTATTTGTACAAAAGTTGGTTGATATTTTCATGTTTTCAAACCACTTGCAGCTCAAGAGTATTGAAATTGCAATTGCAAAACGATTGATCGATGTTGGAAGAAATAAGTTTGTTGAAATGAGAAGTGATCAGGCTTTTTAAAATTCTGAAAGTAGATGTCTAATAATTTCTTAGCGAAAATTGTTCCAAACTAGATGTTAAAAACAAAATTTAAAGAAACGCGAATTGCAGAAAATAAGTTTGGCAGGTGAACTGAGTAGAGATGAAAGGGCTGATGATCCAACTGTTTTAAATCTGAAACGTACTTCACTATCTTGGATACACTTCTAAAATAAATAGATGATCGATTTAATGACTTTAGGGGCGCAGCTATTTATTTCTATTGTATTGATCCATCACAAATGTTTGAAGAAAATAAAGATCCTCTTCGAAGTTTATACAAAATTTACAAACCATTAACCTAGATGAAGCATTCTTGAATATTATGCCTTTAAAAATTTGCATTCATCACAACGTCCATCACTATCTAGTGAGCTACAACTTAAAGAGTTTCTACCATTCTTGATTGAAAAATAAATGGCATCAGGTCTCTCTTGTTTGTCAATTTTCTATAAACATTTACTTGAATCTTCCTGTTATCAATGATTGAAAATCATCAAAAATTATTTGCGCTCAACAATGACAAACGAACGTCTGTCTGTATTGGCATTAATTTCAAATTAACGTGATCTAGGTGAGAACGTTGACTTTGAATCAACGATAAATCGCTTCGCTCCACGTATTTAAAAGGAATTTAAATATGGCTCAGGGCTCTATATAAATTCGCATAAACTAAGTTTCTTTCTTAGATCAATAAATATACTACTGAAAAAAATATACGTTACTATTTTGAAAACATATCTGTTGATATTGTTTCTTCTGTTTGACTTGTTTGTTAATTTGGAAATTTTACTAAATTAGTAGGCTAATAATTAGTATTGAAAACGGCTGCGGATATAAACGATTTTAAGGATTAAATTATTTTTAACCATTAATCGACCCATCACTTAAAAATAATTTGAAGTCAAAAAGTCAACAAAAATTATTATTTTTTAAAATGCATCTGATAAATAATTTCCTGAAGATTACACGAACATTTTGATAATGGCAGTAATGGAGTTTGACTCTGAAACAGAAATGACGACAGCTCTTCTGACGAATTACTGCGTTACAAAATGGAGATGGAAGTTCTTGAATCCATTAATCCTGTACAGTAGTGGAAAATTAATGAACACCGATATCCGATAAGGTCATTCCTTGCCAAGACCGTTTTGAGCATACCAGTTTAAGTTTTCTCAGTTCCATGTGAATGATTATTCAGCTCGGCTGGTTATATTGTCAATTAGATCCGCTCATCACTTGAACCAATTAATGTCAACACGCTTGTCTTTTTGCGTAGTTGGTGAAAAGTAGATATATAAAGGAGACATGCCAGTGTTATTTAGATTTTCAACAAGAACGTGAAATGAGTGTTACTTATGACATCATAAATTAAAATTTTTGGTTTTAATCGAAATTAACGATTAATTAATCGTTAATTTTTCAAAAGTTAACAATTAAATTTAAATTAATCGTTAACAGCCCAAGTATTTACCCAATGCTCTGATATTAGTAAAAATTTTGCGGCGCCCCCTAAAATACTCCTGCCCCCCCCACGCAGACAAAGCTAAATCCGCCACTGGATTTCACTGCAGATGGGCGATTATTCCTTGATTCAAAGTCAACGTTTTCAGCTAGTTCACGTTCATTTGAAATTAAATGCCAATCCAGACAGACGCTCGTTTGTCATTGTTGAGCGCAAATAATTTATGTTGATTTTCAATGTACAGAAACTTCTTTTAGCAGTTGCACTATGTTAACAGGAAGATTCCAGTAAATTGAATAGATAAGTGACAAATTAGGGAGACATGATGCCATTTGTTCATTACTCAAGAACGTCAGAACCTCTTAAAGTTGTAGTTCACTAGATAGTAATGCTTCTTTAGGGTTAATGTTTGTGTTTGTAAATTTCGCATGAACTTGGAAAAGAATCATTATTTTCACTACAAAAAAAAAAAAGTAAGTATTCCCCGAAAGTCAGTAAATCAACAATTTGTGTTACAAGTATATCTAAGATAGTGAAGTGCTATTTCAGTTTTAACGCTTGAAATTAGTTCATCAGCCCTTTCATCTCTGCTAAGTTCGCCTGCCGTACATTTCTTCTTTTTTTTTTTTTTTCAATTGGCTTTTCTTTATTTGTAGGTTATTGAGAATGTAACAATCTCAATATCTGTTTAAAAAATAAAAAAAATATAAAATAATTTTAAAAAAAAACAAAAGTGAACCTTGTTTTACATTTTAATATTCATTTTTAAAAACATTTTGAAAATCTTGTGTTGCAAACGTCGCTTCTAAACAGGTTTAAGTGAAACATTACCTTTTAAAACATTGTGACAGCATTCGCATAGCGTTTCTTGGGTCGCGCTAATTCATCCGGGGTAAAAACTATAGTTAAAAATGCCTCCCCTCAACTCATTGAAACGCTATGCGAATGTTGTCACCATGTTTTAAAAGGTAATGTCCCACTTACACCCACTCAGAAGCAAAGTTTGCAGCGCCACAAAATTAGTCTTAGAGAACTCACACAAAAAAAAAAAAAAAGATTCTATGACTCAAAAACCTTGTAAATGTATCCTTTTATTTTTTTTATTTAAGAAAAGAAAATAACTATTTCCCCGTAGTTGATGTAACTTTCTATTATTTGATTTAGAATGTAAGGTCGGGCCGCCCCAGATCGAACCAAAATATTATCCCCCACCCCTCACCCCAGACTCGGGAAGTTAGAAGTATCGCGCGGACGAAGCAGTCCATGGCTGGCTTAGAAAGATGGTATTTAATACCAAATGAAGATGGTTTCTTTACAAGGTGAGGCATTCAACGAGGTGAGGCGTTCAACAAGGTGAGGCTGAACGAGGTGAGGCGTTCAACGTCTTGAACCCCCGCTGCGCCACTGCCTCCGACTCCTATACCCTAATCTCAAACCATCCTTTACTCTTTCCTTGAATCCAGCGCTTGTATCTCATAAGTCTGTAAAACTCAACCAACGTAGCGGTCCATATACTTACAACAGCGCGTTATTGTACAAAAAAGGCGGATTTAATTTTTAAAAATCTCTTCTTCAAACGGTTAAAATCTCCCCAGAATTTGAGACCATCACGAACGCCCGATAACAAACTCATTTGATCGTGTTTCATGTCGGCTTTAACTGCAGATAACAACTAAGCCCTAAGGAATCCTCCAGGCCTAGACTATACCTGTATCAGGTTAGTAGGTCACATCGTGTCTTGTCACAATAACATCTCGACATAAACTAAAGAATGTCACGCGATGTAAGGTGTCACCAGTGGCTTTACAATGTCACATCTCAACAAAAGATAGTATCCGAGTTCCCCCAGAACTTCTGCTTTTGACGAAAACACTGGAATAAGGTTGTTGTTTTTTTTTTTGTGTGTGTGTGTGCTTGTTTTGTTGTTGTTGTTTAAAATGTATTATACCTGTGTTAAGTTTTGATGCCGTAACTTTTGTGTCAAGCCTTGGATAGACGAAACCTTTAGAAAATTCTACACGAAACGGCTTTCAACTTCTAAACGTCACCTTTAGTCCAGTAGTCAGTGCAAACCACGCTACGTCAAAGCCAATGTTTACACTGGGTGGGATGTACAGCCGAGAGTGGCATATTGCAATGTATTACGTTATGAGTTATGAGTTGGATGCAATAATCTTCTGTATAGAAAGAGCGTCTGTAACAGATAAGATAAGATGAGTTGTGCCAAACACCACTTCGATACATGGTAACGAGACCACTCCAAGGTGTCTCTTAGATACATGGTAACGAGACCACTCCAAGGTGTCTCTTAGATACATGGTAACGAGACCACTCCATGGTGTCTCTTAGATACATGGTAACGATATCATTAAGAGATGTCACTTAGATTTATGGTGACGAGACCACTCCATGGTGTCTCTTAGATACATGGTAACGAGACCACTCCAATGTGTCTCTTAGATACATGGTAACGAGACCACTCCATGGTGTCTCTTAGATACATGGTAACGATATCATTAAGAGATGTCACTTAGATACATGGTGAGTCACCGGTGTTTTGACGTAGACAAAGGTATATACGCGTTTGGTTCAGCCGAGACCTGAAGGTCAGTCGAAACGTTCATTTGAGGGCAGTCCATATCCCAAATACTTGAGGGCAGTCCATATCCCAAATACTTGAGGGCACTGTTATACTGTAAAAATTTAGTGTAGCTGTAACAATTAACAATTGAGTATAACAATTAACTGTTTTTGCGGGTTATGTTTGCACCTAAAGGGGTTCATCTTATCTTATCTTAACTTATCTTATCTATACAGACGCTTTTTCTATGCAGAAGATAATTGCGTCCACAGACCATGACGGATGATCTATTGGCTAGTGATGCAGCGTTCACAGGCCACGGCTATGAGGGTTCCACGCATTACACAGTCGCCTAACTAGTATTAGGTACCCATTCGGAGCTGGGTTTGACTAATGGACGACCTAGACCTAGGCCCCGGGAAGAAAACCTATATATATATATATATATATATATATATATGTTTTCTTCCCGGGGCCTAGGTCT
>MUZC01004677.1:47211-102599 GCA_002072015.1 Radix auricularia | reverse complement strand
TGGATGGATGGATGGATAACTATAACTTTATTTTTTTCTACTTTAACGCATATCTAATAAGGTTAGATGGCAGTTATTCATTTGATCTTGGACTAAATGCTTTTTTAAAAAATTGTTGTTTTCTTTTTCTGATCAGCTGTGGCGTGTTGCGCATGTGATAGTTTCATCCGCTCTCCCATTGGCTGTGTCTGCTTACGCATCAGAGCTGTACAGCTCCCCGGATGTTGGAGCGATAGCCGCCATCTTGGTTTCTACTTCTGCTCACCTCAGCGTCTTCGGCACCCATTGCTTTCTCCACTCCCTTTTGGCGCCGGTCACATTTTACTCCCTGTCATTATTTTTACGCAACCTCAAAATTGGTGATGTCATCGCGGATAAAAATGAAAAAGCCAACGAAACAAATACGGATAACTTGCAACTAAACGGAGTATGTGAGAAAGAAACGGATCACTGGTCAAAGAATCAAACATGTAAATGTAAAGCTGACTGGCATCATGCAGCTAACGGTAAAGTTTCGGGGCAACGATTAAAAACTCAACCTCCTCCAACAGTCCGCAGACAAGACGACTGCTCGGGTAAGTTTCTCTTGTCATCGAGTTTTCTTATAGGGCTTACAACTTACATCCGCCCTGACGTCATTTTGGTATATTCTCTAAACTTTGTGCTCTGTTCAAAATGGCGTCACTGGGTTCACGGCGCAAGGCCGTGGATATTTCTAACAGGAATTTCGTCCTCGCTTCTGGTCGGCCTCGGCTCAGATTACTGTTTCTACGGCTTCGGCGTCGTCACCCCGTTAAACTGGGTCAAGTTCAACATCATCAAGGACATGTCAACTGTGATATTCGGGAAGATGGACCTGTGGATGTACGTGAGGGATTTCCTGTTACACGACGCGGGCACCGTGTTTCTCTTGATTGCCTCTCTTCTCGTTCAGACTGCTGTGTACATTCGTGATAGAACAGTGAAGTGTGTTGAGAGGAACCAATCAACAACGTCCAACGGGAATTTCCGTAAATCTGATCTAAAAATGACTTCAAGTGACGCCATCAGAATGTCCAGTATAAGTTCCCTGACCGTGTGGCTCCTGCCTTTTCTAGTCTATTCTCTCAACGGTCACAAGGAGCTCAGGTTTATTCATGACGTCATCGTTCTCGCCTTTGTGAACGTAGCCGTGGTTTCAGCCAGTTTGACCAAACTGACCAACTCTTCCGCGATTGTCAGGGGCTTTCTGGCTATTTCTATTGCGGTGTTTGCGTTCACCCAGTGGTGTGTGTTCCCGACGTGTGACAACAACACGAGCTGGGTGTACCAGAAAGGCGAACGCGTGCATGACGTAAACGCGTGCATCCACTACGTATCTTCTCAAAATGACGTCACGGGTGTGTTCTACGACAGCAACCTCCACACGACGGGGGGAATGACGCTACTGCATCATGACGTCACCATCATGGCCATGATGATTGGTGGGTTTTACGAATTCGGCCCACTGTCTCGCAAAAATCTGACCAGCCCGACGGGGGTCTTGCCGGGTAAGACCGTGAAATCCGTTAACGAGTTCACGCAAGCGTCCAACTACGTAGCGCTTGCCAACGCTCCGGCGTCCGTTAGGATCATCATCGAGAACAAGGCCTACAACTATCTGGTACTGCGGCGAGACCGGAAGTTCTTTCCCACTGGCTTCACGGAAGTCTTCACTGCGGGGAACCACAGGGTCCTTAGACGAGAGTTGGATGTGAGGTCAGAGCACGCGCTGCGGGGATATTTAGACAAGTAAGTGCTCTGGGTCAAGAGTTGCTTTAAACTCTAGAGTAAATGTTTCTATTCTAATACTTATCTATACGGACACTTATTGCTACGGAATAATTTACCTGTTCGTAACCAGCAAAGAGACATTTTAAGAAACATTTAAAGACGTTTGAACTCAGTTTTGAGGATACAGCGCGGTGAGGATGCTGGGTTACCGTGGAGTTTTACCATATGAAAGAAATCATCGTCATTATGAAGTGTGGACCCTAAATATTTCAACATAAGGGTGTATATGTCTAGCAATAGCAACGGTAGCGTTTCAGCACTACTGCTGATTGTGTGCATTTGGTTATGGGCGGGAGAATGTACTTCTGTGTGCGTCAAAGTGCGTCTATGTGTATGGAGGTATGGGGTTTGAAAAAGTCGCGGCCCGCCGGGATGGCAAAACACGCAAATAACGCTACTGCTAAAAGTGAATGCTGCACAGCTTTGCACACAGTTTATTTTTTTTTTAAATTATTATTTTTATTATTATTTATTTTGTACAATGACACTCGCAAATTCAAGGATATATTTGTGACAACCGGTCTCCACCCCTGACAATAACCTTGACCTTTCTGTCCCACAGGATCCCACTGGGCACCAACGCTACTGTGATGCTCCACGAAGGTGACGTCCTGTTCCACATGGGGCGGTACAACGAGGCGTCTGCCCGGTTCCAGCACGCAATTTCTCTCAACGAGCGGCTTGTCGAGGCTTACCTCCCCTTGGCCATCTGCCTCAGTAAACTCAGTAAGTCGCACCAGAAATAATACTAACCCTTGGCTCTCTGCCTCAGTAACTCAGTGAGTGGCACCAGAACTAACCCTAACCCTAACCCTTGGCCATCTGCCTCAGTAACTCAGTAAGTGGCACCAGAACTAATACTAACCCTTGGCTCTCTGCCTCAGTAAACTCTGTGAGTGGCAGGCACCAGAACACTAACCATAACCCTAACCATTGGCTATCTGCCTCAGTAAACTCAGTGAGTGGGTGGCACCAGAACTTATCCTAACCCTAACCCTTGGCTTTCTGCCTCAGTAAACTCAGTGAGGGGCACCAGAACTAACCCTAACCCTAACATTTGGCCATCTGCCTCAGTAAACTTAGTGAGTGGCAGGCACCAGAACACTAACCATAACCCTAACCATTGGCCATCTGCCTCAGTAAACTCAGTGAGTGGCCCCAGAACTAATCTAACCCTAACCCTTGGCTCTCTGCCTCAGTAAACTCAGTGAGGGGCACCAGAACTAACCCTAACCCTAACATTTGGCCATCTGCCTCAGTAAGCTTAGTGAGTGGCAGGCACCAGAACACTAACCATAACCCTAACCATTGGCCATCTGCCTCAGTAAACTCAGTGAGTGGCCCCAGAACTAATCTAACCCTAACCCTTGGCTCTCTGCCTCAGTAAACTCAGTGAGTGGCACCAGAACTAACCCTAACCCTAACCCTTGGCCATCTGCCACAGTAAACTCAGTGAGTGAGTGGCACCAGAACTAACCCTAACCCTAACCCTTGGCCATCTGCCTCAGTAAACTCAGTGAGTGAGTTGCACCAGAACTAACCCTAACCCTAACCCTTGGCCATCTGCCTCAGTAAACTCAGTGAGTGAGTGGCACCAGAACTAACCCTAACCCTAACCCTTGGCCATCTGCCTCAGTAAACTCGGTGAGTGAGTGGCACCAGAACTAACCCTAACCCTTGGCCATCTGCCTCAGTAAACTCAGTGAGTGAGTGGCACCAGAACTAACCCTAACCCTAACACTTGGCCATCTGCCTCGGTAAACTCAGTGAGTGGCACCAGAACTAACCCTAACCCTAACCCTTGGCCATCTGCCTCAGTAACTCAGTGAGTGGCATCAGAACTAACCCTAACCCTTGGTTCTCTGCCTCAGTAAACTCAGTGAGTGAGTGGCACCAGAACTAACCCTAACCCTTGGCCATCTGCCTCAGTAAACTCAGTAAGTGGCACCAGAACTAACCCCAACCCTAACCCTTGGTCTTCTGCCTCAGTAATTCAGTGAGTGGCATCAGAACTAACCTTAACCCTTGGTCTTCTGCCTCAGTAACTCAGTGGGTGGCACCAGAACTAACCCTAACCCTAACCCTTGGCCACCTGCCTCAGTAACTCAGTAAACGAGTGGCACTATGATGAAGCTGACATGGAAACAGTTCAGGCTAAAGGTTAAAGTGTTCTTTGGGCGACATTAAAGTCAAAGGAAAGTTTCATTTTCAAGTCATGCAATGGGACATTTGTTTAGTGAGGACGTTTGACGGGAAAGGCCTAGAAAAAACGGGATGGAATGGATGCATTTTTTAAAACATAGTCCTGTTACGTTTTCATTCTTATTTTCTTGTCATGTTTGATATTTTTCAACAGTATGAAAATTCTTATTTTACAAAACCAACCTAAATGTAGACGGAGCCACCTCGCTACGAGTGTCTATAACGAGATATCATTAGTTTAACTAGCGTTATATTTCCATAGCTTCTCTTGTATTTGTGACTTTATGTTTTGTCTTCTTAACTTTATCGAGCGTGTGTTTGGACTTTGGAACTCTTAGTACCTTATATATCAGTTAGATTTGGTTTGCGTTGATTTATATCAATATTTGTCGCTATGATTGGCAGGTCCTTTTCATTATATTATTTACCTAAAACGTTTTGGGGCGCTTACCAGTGGCGTCACAAGGGGGGTGCGTTGGGGGTGGGCCGCTTAGGGTGACACCATTGCAAGGGGTGACACCCAAGTGTAAAATTCCATATGTCGTCATTTTGCATTGGAAGACTTGGGTTAGTTCTATGGGGTAAGTCGTGAGGTGGTGACACCATGAGCTATCACCCCGGGTGACTCCAAACCCAATAACGCCTCTGGAGCTTACACTCTTAATAATGTGCAGTAACTTAAGACCACTAGGTTCAGCATTAACACAGTGCTTGGCCGTTTAACCACGTTTTGGTGGGCACGGCTGTACATCTGTCGGCCCGCGAACTTGTGGAGGGCTCCGGTTTACATCTGTCGGCCCACGAACTTGTGGAGGGCTCCAGTGTACACCTGTTGACACACGAACTTGGGGAGGGCACGGGTGGAAGTCAAACACTACGTTAACGTACACCCACAACTAATGAGCGTGTTGGTCAGTTAGATAGCTGGGGGCAGTGTAGTTGTGTGTGGGGTCAACCCTGTGGGGATCTTGTTTCTTCATACAGACAACAGATAAACATTTATTTTAAAGAATATTAAATAGTATCAGTGAAAACCTGTCGTTGAAGTTAAGTGTTTTTAAATTTGTTTGTCCCTGAATACAGCTATGGTATTTTGACTTTTTCAATGTATAAAATATATCTATCTCTTTATTACATTTATATATTTACAGATAAAGATTCTGCTGCTGTGGCTGTTCAAAGCAAATGTCAGACCATGTTCAACAAGGAGGCGTGCACAACACCAAGAAAAATAACACGACTTTGAACACGATAGGAACCATTTCAACATGCATTTTTGAATAATTAATTATGGATTAGCTTCTTCACTTTTTCAGGTAAAGGTAATTTGCTGCAGTCAAGATTCGTTTACCTCACAGACACATGCACTGTGTGATTTGACAAATCCGGTTTTAAAGTTTAACAGGAGTCAAAACGATTCTTATAATCGCTACTCGTGCTTTTATATTAGAGTGTTCATAGGATGGCAGTGAATTTTAAAGTAAAGTTCCCTTTTCAAGGGCATGTAATGGGATAAGTGAAGCAGAGTTCACAAGTTGTTATAGCCACGACATACGAGGGAAAAGTGTGGCTAGCACAATGCCCCAGCCGCCTAAACTTTACCCTAACTAATATCACTCGGAGCTGGGTGAACTCGGGGACGCTCGTTGCCATGGTATCTAGACCCTGATTTTCAAGGAGATTCGAACCCATGACCTCGATACGCCAGGCGAATGTACATGCCACTAATACTCGACAACCGCGCCTCACTGTCATAGTGAAATGACGTAGACATTATTACAGTCTTACAAATATCAGTTCAAATCTATATATATATATATATATTTCTCATCATGGTCCAACTATGTGGGACACCAAGCAAGCTGTCTGACCCCACCGACCAATCAGACTGCAAGAAAAGGTAGTAAATAGTGTGTGTGTGGGGGGGGGGTCATTGAACAAATCGTTGAATTGATGTCAATTACTTTGTTCTTTCAGAACAACAAAATAACATGTATTTCGTAGTGTAATGGTTATAACATTCGTCTAATACGCGGGGGTCGCAGGTTCATTCCCCAGCTAAGACATTACTTTTTTTTTAATTTTTAAAAATGTTTGTGTTTGTGCCCGTTTATTTCCCATTATCTTTTCGATCACCATAACAAGCACAAGACGAGTGGAAATAAGCTTGACGAATGACCTTTGTCAGGTTAGGCCAATAAATTTATGGCTGGCAAGATAGGGTGGTGTGGGGTAGCAAGTGGCTAACCACAGTGCACATGTTCCCAGATCAACAATGCGTCGCAGTTATCCCCGCATCCGAGGTTCATTCGCTTTGTTCTGATTTCTTCGTGATGTATTTTTGTGTCTGTTCACCTCTCCACTTTCTTTGCACTATCTATGAGCAAATCTGCGGCGTACGCTACGCCGCGGGCATCTAGTCTAATATATTTTGAAAGAGTGGGGATATTCTTGTTACTAGTTGGTTCGTTCAGTATCAAGTTTTTATCTAGGGGCCTACTATACTATACACAGGTGCTTGAGGCAGTTCAGGAATGGGCTGTTACAGAAACCGCGATACAATCATAGACCACTTACAACTCAATCTTTTGTGAACGCTACCTTTCTCATAAAGACTAAACATAAATAACAACATTGCCAAATAGGGGCTAATGGGGCTATCAGTCTCACTGTGCAAGCATCCCAAGTGCCTATTGCTGGGTTACATTGGCATTACGGGAGGGGGAAAAGCTGCTCTCTCAGAGGAGCAAGGAAAATTTAAATAATCTTGTAGAGAAAAGAAATCCGGCTTACAAACTTTTAATTTCCACAAATACCACCACCGCCCCACCAAAGTCAGGGATCCGTAGGATGATCCCTAAGAGAGTAGCTGACCTGCTTGATGCATGCCCCATGCAAGGTCTGGAGATCGAGATGGTATATGATGTTGTTTGGCCCTTATCAAACAGGTGGCCCTTATCAAACAGGTGGCCCTTATCAAACAGATGGCCCTTATCAAATAGATGGCCATAATCAAACAGATGACCCTGATCAAACAGATGGCCACTATCAAATAGATTATCCTGATCAAACAGGTGGCCTTTATCAAACAGATGGCCCTGATCAAACAGATGACCCTGATCAAACAGTTGGCCCCTATCAAACAAATGGCCCTTATCAAACAGATGGCCCTGATTCAAACAGTTGGCCCTTATCAAACAGATGGCCCTGATCAAACAGATGGCCATGATCAAACAGATGGCCATGATCAAACAGATGGCCCCTATCAAACAGATGGCCCTACCAAATAGATGGCCCTGATCAAACACATGGCCCTTATCAAACAGATGGCCCTTATCAAACAGATGGCCCTGATTCAAACAGTTGGCCCTTATCAAACAGATGGCCCTGATCAAACAGATAGCACGGATTGCTACCGTACAAGCCAATGTTTTTATGAAGAGCTTAAACCCAAGATTGCCATTAAGAACGGCCGACAGCTTTATTGAAAACCCTCCAACTTAATGATATGACGTGATGGCAGTATATAGTGAGAATTATACACTTAAACTTCATTTCATTTCAATCGTGGTTTACACGAATATTGGAACTAGCCACAAAGTAAAAAAAAAAAAAAAGTTAACCATTTGTTCTCCTCACCATATATTAGTTTTAACAGTAACATCCGTCATGCCAGCTTGACCTGGTAACCCCAGTTAAAGGTGTGGCTGAGTTCATCATAACAGAAACAAGAACAGGGCTCCCGTTGGGAGAAAGAGAATTCTGTCCGTCATCTCTGGGTCTTCTTTCATCTACAAGACAAACACAATATCTGAATGAGAGATTATCTTGGATAAATATGGACACGGCGCTAGGAGCAAATATTGGACGCTGAGGACTGAGCTACGCGTAACGTTTCTCAGGGGTAACTGTAACGGCTTCAACTCTTGTGATCGATGGTTCTCACCCTGTGGGGCTCTTCACAACCCCAGCATGAAGTGCATTTTTACGATGAAAATCCCATTCAACGGTTCGTTATGTCTATGTGTGCATTTATCTGCGGCACAGAGGCCGCTCATTTATCTGCAGCATAGAGGCCGCTCATTTATCTGCAGCATAGAGGCCGCTCATTTATCTGCAGCATAGGGGCCGCTCATTTATCTGCAGCATAGGGGCTGCTCATTTATCTGCAGCATAAGGGCCGCTCATTTATCTGCAGCATAGGGGCCGCTCATTTATCTGCAGCATAGGGGCCGCTCATTTATCTGCAGCATAGAGGCCGCTCAACACTGCTTAGGAAAGAGGGGGGGGGGGATTTACCCCGAGAAACATACGGAAGGCATAAGGGAGTCTATAAGCTGTACTACTTGTACTAAAGTGTAAGGGAGACTATAATATTGTAATACTAGTCCTGAGATGTAATATTGTAATACTAATACTGAGGTGTAGGGGAGACTATAATATCGTTATACTAGTACTGAGATGTAAGGGAGGCTATAATATTGTAATACTAGTACCGAGATTAAGGGAGACCTATAGCATTGTAATACTAGTGATGAGGTGTAGAGAATAATTAAATATTGTAAAAATATTACTGTTGCGTAAGGGATACTTATATAGTGTAATGCAAGTATTGAGGTGTAAGGGAGACTATACTCAGTGGCGGCGTTAGGTAAGCGCGGGGCCTAGTGCCAGCAATGACCCCGCGGGGCCAGAGTACTAGTAAAGATCGCTAAGCACCAGTATGCTATGGTATTTGAAAATATGAAATATCTTGATTATTGTGTAATTTTAATACCGCGTGTTACCTTTTTATTAAATTAATGCAAGTTCATTATTTTCTCTGGTCTATAAACAACGGTTTATAAAGGGGATTGGCTGAATGGTACATCTGACCTATTTTCCGCTAACGGTGTAATGCTTTCAAAGACGTCTAGAGCTACGCTACGGAATTTGACCTTCAAAAAGGATTACAAGAGTGCCTCTTTCGTTTCTTTACAATCGTTTCCAGCATACGTTCTACCATCCACTCTTTCGTTCTACATGTATAGGCTATTAACCAGGACGAGACATGTTCAGGACCGAAACGCGGGGCCTGGGGCAGTCGCCCCAGTTGACACCCTCAAACGCCGCTCCTGACTATACTATTTTAACACTAGTACTCAGATGCGTCGCTAGGGTTGGTGTCACCCGGGGCGTTAGCTCATGGTGTCACCCCTTCACAACTTAAGGGGCCCTCCATAAATGACGTCACGTGAGGTTTCCGATTTTTACCCCACCCTGCCCCGCTTCATACTTCTCATAAAAATTTCGACCCCAGCCCTTTTTCCGATATGACGTCACAAAGCTTTGATTACCCCCCCCCCCCCACACACACACACACACATGCACACATACACACAACCCGTAATTTCTAAATAAAAATTAGCATGTTGCAAATTTGTGTTCGGCATTAAAATATGTATTTAGTGTAAGTTTGCACTCTAATATCGTAACACGCGTGAAACCATTGAAAACTTCATTGAAAATTGTAAACAATCAAATATTTAAGTGCCAATTTTATTTATTTAAAGTTGCGCGTTTTTTAATGACGTCACTTTTTTTTAAAAACACACCCTCCCCCTCACCACACATCGTCACAGAGGCGTTACACCCTCCCCCTATGGCGGATTAAAGGAGAAGGCTGAGCGGGCTAAAGCCAGGGTCTCCAAATTATTTTTAAGTTATTATAGTGTTTAATAAAAATGGGCAAATGTTTTTATGAATCCCTGAAAATGCCTTGGACAGTCATACGTCAATGCTGCAAATATGAGTAAGAAGTAGAACGGAGTCCAGGATATTCTTCGTGAGAAGTGCAGTGTTGCTCATTATGTGCCGTTCACAGCTCATTAAATTCCCTTAATTTGGTTTGGGAAAAGTGCAGCAGTTTGACCTGCTGAAGTGCAGCAGGTTGTTCTGCTGCAGTCAGCTTTTTTTTCTTCTTTTTTTTTCTTCTGCAAAAACCTTATACCTGGCTTATGCACCTACTCATTGTAGACAGGTACATCAAAAACACATGAAATTGATACCTGTTAACAAATCCTTGTCTGACACAAGATTGTCAGCCCGACATGATGCTGTAAGGTCTGTTAATAACTCACGCCACGAGAATCATGCAGCACTGCAAGAATTAGCAACTAACGAAAATCGGCCACGTTACTGTTGACTTGAAGCAGAAAGATTTCGGACGGAATGTGAACTAAAGGGAGACGCTACTTTTACTTGAAAATTTGGAATCATTTTTAGAAAGATGTCCGAAAACGAATGTATCCCTTCAAGAGCTGAGAATATATTTGAATTCAGCCATGCATTTGAAGTCTCTCATTGAGTTTGTTAAAAGACAGCATTCTTAATTTGATTCCTATAAAGACATAGGAAAGGAAAAGTCCGTGGTAAGAAGAGTATTAACAATATTCAATAATATCAAAAAAGTGAAAGTGTCAGTTTGATAAAAGGACATCACCAAAACGGTATTTCTGGGTATCATTGACTAATTTTCTTGAGACCTGTAACATCGGTTAGACGCATATAAAGACATCCATGAGAAATTTGTCTTTCTTACAAACCTAACTGATCTCAGCAATGACGCCATCCGATCAGCAGCAACCAAGTTAATGGAAGAATATTCAAGTGATTTTGAAGATTGCTTACCTTAAGAATTAGTCAGATTTTCAGGAATCTTAAAAATGTTATTGTCCAGCCCCAGGCTCAGGGTAAGGAAAGGAAGTAGCACAATGTGAAACTCAAAACACGTGAACAGAGCTAAAAAGTTTGCTGCTTTTGAATGAGCTAAATTTTACACAGTCCTTTATAAATTTAACATCACTCTCACTTGACATCTATCTCTAAATTTTGAAATATGCCTTCTTTTTTTCTGACTTAAAATAGAACACAGTAAAATTTTTGACTTTTGTGTCACCCGGGGCGGACCAGCCCCGCCCCTTTCGCGACGCCACTTCTAGTACTGAGGTGTAAGGAAGACCATAATATCGTAATACTAGTAATAAGGTGTGAGGCGTTCTCCCTCAGAAACTATTTCTACCTCCAACAGTTATAGAACAGTGCTCTTGAGAAGTCAATGAGAACTCAGCTCTCTCGCAGTGGCAAAAACCCGTGCTCTGATAGAAGTCTATAAGAACTCATCTCTCTCGCAGTGGCAACAACCACTGCTCTAAGAGAAGTCTATGAAAACTCAACTCTCTCGCAGTGACAACAACCACTGCTCTGAGAGAAGTCTATGAGAACTCAACTCTCTCTCAGTGACAACAACCACTGCTCTGAGAGAAGTCTATAAGAACTCAACTCTCTCGCAGTAACAACAACCACTGCTCTGAGAGAAGTCTATGAGAACTCAACTTTCTAGCGTTTCATCTCTTTCTAATTATAGTGTAGAGAAATGGACCATTAAAACCCCTGCACTTACACTGATTAGACTTACTCGAGCTGCTGAAAAACATGATCACCAATATATAATGTAATGATACAACTTGTTGGAGTGGTGACAAGATGGGGGGGGGGTGTTGGGTATGCCTCGGAAACTTTTCTGAATTTATCTTAATATTAAACTTTGTCCATTTATTGATTCATTGTCCCAACCAGAGGTGCTATTTTATATTTGCATCGCATTAATTAAGCTGATAAATCGTATCTTTACTCATGTGTTCACCTTTAGTTTGCTCAGACCAGGGCATTTTTGTATGAGAGTGTTGGATAGTCATTTCATTTCCCTGTGAAATGGAACTCATCCAATGTTTCACAGCTGTAGTGTTTCTCCAACAATTTAAAATGTAAGTTAAGAAAATGGGCCGGGGATGACTTCCTCAATAAATGACTGCTATTCCTAGATAGTTTTTTTTATTATTATTGATTAATTGTTTGAAAGGTTTTTGTATGGAATATAAAGCAGTATATTCCAACAATTTTATTGGTACAATTACAAAAATGAACCACATAAAGTTCCCTGTACTTTGGTTTTTTTCTATGACAAGTGGCACCAGCATGGTTCACAGATTATATTTTAAACAATATTTTTACATGATAGTCTCTGTGTTCAGGCAAAGAATCATTAAATACTTGAAGATGAAGTAGAGAATATGTTCCATAGTCAGCTAATGAACAATATATTTCTAGCTACAATTAAAATTAGTTCAAGTGTTCTGAAATAAGATGATAATGAGACTGAGAGGTCATGACTACATAAACTTCATGTCCTTTATCTAAATGTAGTGCTTACATTATCATGCTTTGATGTTGTCTACTAAAGTCAACATTTTGGAACTTCTCACTTTAACTAAATGCAAGTCCCAGTAGCATAACATAGTTCCACATTTATTCCAGTATTATGTTTTATAAGGTTCAATGTTGTTATACAAATTTTATAATATGTCTACCTTTAATCTCTGTGATATTCTATGTTACTTACACTCACTAGCATTTGAGCAGCTGACATATATGGTGAGCTCTCATAAAACAATGTAACTCATGTATATATTCTATGTAACCCACACTAAGTCACTAGCATTTGAGCAGCTTGACATATATGGTGAGCTCTCATAAAACAATGTAACTCTTGTGCATGTATTGCTCTATATCAATAAATTTTATTTATTTAACAGACATTTTGACTTGTTTAATACTTGACAATGACATTGTATCTAATAGATTTTATTTATTTTTATTGATCAACTGAACATCTTCTTACAATACAGTCGTAGTATTACACACCACAGCTGTTTAATACATGATATTTACATACCAAACAATCTTCCACTTTGACACTCTCGTACATTCAATTCAAACAATGTATCTTAATACAGAAATCACAGCCATTAGAGCTGAGCTCCTATAACAACAGAACCATAATAAAAAGACACAGATAAATATGTACATAGGCTGACGGCCATTTTCATTCCATAATTTCAAAATAATATATATCAATAAGGTTAGCTAATAATCATGACAAGTGTTTTTTTGGTCATATAAATAACTTTAGAATATGCTTTCACACTAAAACTAAATACTCTGGAGAAAAAAGGAAAATTATAAAATTTAATGTTTACGATGAGACCACACCCCCCCTCCCAAATCCCATTTTGTTTCTAAACATCTGATTCTGATGAGCCTGTAGCTTTTAAGTTAAATTTGAAAAAGCTTAATTTTAGCTTCAGCTACAAGTTTAAAAAAACAGAAGCTGGGGAAAAGAAAAAGGGGTGGGGATGCACCAGAAAATGTTACAAGTACAGCACCAACCAAACCAAACACATAAAGAGAAAGACTTCATTAAGTATAAGATTGGGTTCAACAAGTCAGGGTGTAACAACACAAGGCAGACTATGAGGCCTAACGAAGAACTTTGATAAATAAATAATTGGAGAGAACAATGTTATGATGCAATAAATTTTGATCACTTTATAAAACTTTCTATTATTTTTTTTAGAATTTCTTCTTTTTACGTTGGAGAATCAGCCTTTAAAATAGCCTGGAGCTGTGTTGTTTTAGTTATGAGGGAATATCTGAATTAAAATGTAGAATTTTAGAAATTTAGTGGGGTTTTTTTGAGAATAATTGAAATGTGAATTTTAAATAGTGTTTTAAATAAGCTTTCTGTCCCATACATTACTTCCATTTAAATGCTGATGTATGGGTACTTTATTTTATTTTCTTCCAAAATATAATTACGATGCTTTTTTCCTGTGTAATTGACATTTTTAAAATCCACTTACACTTACAACCTCCTCTTCGTGGTACACATAAGAACAAATTATTCAAAGATAACTGAAGAATATGGGAAAAATATAAAAAATAAACATCTAGGAAAAGAATATTTAGGGACACCAGCAAAAATTAAAATGCTGAGTGACTTTAAGCTCTTATGGGATTTAAAAATATATAATTCTGCAACTCAAAATCTGAATGGCAGGCAATCTCAAAACTGATTGTCTAATCAAAATGGTTTAACATTAAGTGCAGATGTGAAATATTGCTTTCCCTCATTTAGAAACATCTAGGTGTTATTCTGATTTAAAAGACCAGAATCTTGATTAGGATACGTACACATATTTTTTAAAATATTACAAGAAACCCCTGTTGTTTACTTAGAATACTGCCCAAAATTTCTTGCCACGATTCTCTCTTTAAAGCTTACACCCTGAAGACTTATCATCTTTATGTGTTACCATATTAACCCATTGAATGTTGTGCACTGAGAAAATAATATCATTGAGCACCCAGAAAAAGGGGGACAACTGAACCCTCACAATAAACATTTTTTACAAGCTTTTCTAAAAGGTCTATTTACCAATATATGTAATTGAAATGAAATGAAAATGTTTAATGTAAATTCCTAAAGGTCTATGATAATTGCATTAAAGGAACAACATTTTGCTTTTAAAAGTGTTATTAGAATTCCACCTGTCAATTACACTATTTTCCAAGACAAGGTTGAATAGGTGATCTATTGACAATATTTAAGCCCATTCAGGGTTGAATAGGTGAATTCTAGACAGAATAAATCTCATAACCTGTTGGTCATCAGATCTTACCATTCTGGAAAGGCTATGGCCTTTATAACTAGTCCTTTTTCTGAACTATTCTGTCTCTGTCATAATTTTCCCTCCGCATCATCAAAAGTGATAAAATGGTAAACATCCAAAAGACTACAAGAACGTTCATTGCAAAGTTGCCAGACTTCTGCTTGCTTTCTTCATACATCATCTCCTGATACTTCTTGTATTCTTTGAATTCTGAGGCCTTTCTCTCCCTCATGTCGTTGTAGTGTTGTCTATAGAATTCATCAAAGTTATAGATTTTGGAGCGACCTCGAGGAGGTGGGGGCCTACTACCCCTTGCAAAGTTTGAATTCCGGTATGCTTGTGTGTAGTCTGCGCTTTCTTCCCTTTCCTCGGTAGCACTGTCAGCTCTGAGGAGTAGGAAAAATATTTTATTGGCAGAAATAAAAATGTTAAATTTGTTAATAACTGGGTAGCTAGTGGTTGTCAGATATATGTATGTGCAATTGAAAGAAACTTCCAGTTTTATTAAGTTTGATTCTTAAAAGAGTGTTCCTTGTTTCAAAGAAGAAATCAGAATAGCCTGGAGCTTTATAGTTGTGCATAACAGATTAGATGCACGGAGAATTTTTTTATAAAATCAACAATAGATTTTAAAGATTAAAACGTTTTTAGAAAATTATTAAATAAAATATACAGTTATATCTGTATATTCAAAATCGGTATTGATTTTATTTAAAAATTCATATCAAGAGAGATATTAAAAAACATATACATCATATAATTATAATGAAAATGACCACAGAAATTTACACAATTTGAGTAAAGTAAATGTTATTTTAAAAACTTTTTCAATTAATTTTAAAAAGAAAACATTACAGATTTGTGCAGAAGATTCTAATAAGAAAGCACTGACTGACTGTGCTGGTCTGTTGACAAGTGACGCAGCATTCACAAGTCAAGCTATGAGGGAATTGTGTGGCACAATACCCAGGCAACTTTGTTTCCCTAACTAGTGTGAGGTACACATTTAGACGTGAGTAGACTCAGGGATACACTAAGCCACAGAAACAAACACCAACATAACAGATATTTGAACCCGTGACTCTCTGTATGCTGGCTGAGCGCCCATGCCGCTCAATCACCTTATAGTACATATACCCTCAAAAAAGGCTTTTTAAAATGTGGATTACACAATTTCTTAATTTAGACAGTTATAATGTGTTAAAAAAGAACGAGTATATACGGTAAGCCAAACTAAGAAGTTAACAGCGAAGGGGAATTTTTTTATTGTTATATTATTTTTCATTGCTAACTCGCCAAAATTATATATGAATAGAAATTTAATGGTGTTTTTAAGATTTAACACACACAAAAATCACAATACACAATGTGAGCATGTTCTGAGTTGTTGGTTTTAGCAACTATTCATTCAACCTCAATATGACTCCACCACTACTAGAAATTATTCATAAAAGATGGGATTAGTAAAAAATAATTTTACATTGCCAATCCTTTCATATGATGTAATGTAAAAAAAAATTCCATAATACATAGGCCATTCATGTGTATTCTCATTTATTAGCACATATAAAGAAATTTCAAGCACATGTTAATCTATTGCTGCCATATTGACTTTCGTGTATCTCGATCATCTGCTATCTTGCAGTCTTTTGGCAATGTCTTATGCCTACCTTTTTTAAAGTAGAGAAATGGGCTAAATGTTGTGGGAAATAGATGGTGTTCACAGTGTCACAAGCACTAAGTGGTTACTATGCAAACTATTTCTTAATTTCTCTACCTTTAAAAATATCATTTCTTTAGTTCTCTCCCCTTGTTAATACAAGATTCATAGGTGGGTTATTAACTTTTTTTTTAAAAGAAAAGGGACGCCTGCCAATAATAATTAATAATTCAATAAAATGAAGGGCAAGGGGTAAAGGGGAGAGGTCTCCCCTCACCTTTTCATAGAAATGTCATTGATTTACAATATTATTTGTTATGCACCATTATATTATGAGTGACACATATAGCTTACGAAATGGGAGGCAAGTCCTTTTAAGCATTGCCTTAGATGCGCTAGGATTGTAGACTGCGGTAGTAGAAATTTTTGTTGGAAGAGCAAGACTTTTGTTTTTTTTTACATGACTATGACTTTTTAGCCTGGGAGGCTGCAAGTCGGATCCCATAGTTCAGACAAGGCATGAGTAGGGAACCAATGTACTAATAGTTTATTTAGGACTTTAATTCAGAAAAAATCTGGAGGAAATACAAAATTTCAAAAATTTCTGTACCCACAAGAACCTGTTCTGGGGAGGAGCATCATTCTTATTTTCATGATGGGATGCATGAAATCATGAATATGAAATGTGAATTTATTTTCAACTTTTGTATATTTTAAAAAAAAATGTCCAAAATCAACAGGTTGCTAAGATGGTCTAACAATTAAAGAGTGTTGCATTACTTTCCAGCCATCATCTTTGATGGTATGGCTCATTATAAAAACGGAGTGTCTACTGCTACGACAAAGTAACGGCAGACAACCCGCGCGGGTGTGGCTGGTGCTACGACATGTCGTAACGCCAGCAACATCTGCGCGGGTTGTGTGCCGTTACGACATGTCGTAAACAATTTTCTGTATTTCAATTATGCTATTACTAATACTTAAATACTAAACTATAGTTCTCATAATGTAATATCATGATCACTAGATAAGCTTATTAATGAATTTTAAAGGTTTTAAAAAAAAAACTAGATTGAGCCATTAAATGAAAAACAGTTATAAATTTACACTTTCTCAGCAGCTTCGCTAGATCAAGTGATGGTCGCATTGCTTCGAAAATGATTTGACACTATTGATAGCGGGATCAAATCCCGCTGCCGTCATGTTTTTTTTTTTTAAATTTAATTTATCATTATTTTTTTTTAAAATATCATAATCATAATGAGTATGCTGATAATTTTTTTTATTATTCTGAAAAGCAGATACGTTGAATAAATCTGTTAAAATAAAAATATTTAGATTTTAGACTAGTCGTAACACTAGCCAATCCACATATGCTTGGCTAGCGTTACGACATCNATAGGAGGTCCTTCGGGATGCGGCCGGGGCTCATTCTTTTGACATGTCCTAGCCACCTCAGGCGTCTTTCACTAAGAATTGAGAACATGCTTTGGGTATTGGCACGCGTTAGTACCTCACTATTAGGCACTTTTTCTTGCCATTTAATACCAAGGATGCGGCGCAAGCATCTCAAATGGAAGCTGTTAAGCTTACGCTCTTGTGATGTATAAGTGGTCCATGTCTCGCTCCCATATAGTAGTGTACTGATGACACAGGCTCGATAGACGCACAGTTTGGTTTTCTCCGTTAGCTTGGTGTTTTGCCAGACCCGCTTATTTAGTTTAGCCATTGTTGCGGCTGCCTTGCCAATTCTGCTGTTTATTTCTTCTTCAATGGACAGTGTATTGGAGACCTTGGATCCCAAGTAGGTGAAGCTGTCCACAACCTCCAAGTTTTCATTATCGATATTTATGGTAGGAGGAGGTCGAGTGTCTTGGGCCATGATGTTTGTCTTTTTCAAGCTGATTTGCAGACCAAATTCTTTGCAGGCATTGGAGAAGCTTGACACGAGTTGTTGCAAACCAGATTCTGTATGTGCTGTTAGTGCCGCATCATCCGCAAATAGTAGCTCTCGAATTAGGACATCCGTCGTTTTGGTCTTGGCTCGGAGGCGGGCAGTGTTGAAAAGTCCTCCATCAGCTCTGGTATGTAACCAGATTCCCTCACTGCTATCCTTGAATGCGTATCGAAGAAGTACAGAGAAGAATATTGCGAAGAGTGTTGGTGCGAGTACACAACCTTGTTTAACTCCGCTGCTGACAGGGAAGGCCTCTGACTTAGCTCCATCGAACTGTACTGTGCCAAGCATATTTTCATGGAACTGTCTGATGATGGCAAGTAGGTGAGGGGGACATCCAATTTTTGCCAGTATTTGGAATAGCCCGTTGCGACTGACTAAGTCGAAGGCTTTTGTAAGGTCCACAAATGCAATGTATAGTGGCATCTGCTGCTCTCTGCATTTTTCCTGGAGCTGTCGTATGGAGAACACCATGTCTATGGTAGACCGACCGGACCGGAAACCACACTGAGATTCTGGATAGACGCGGGATGCTAGGCTTTGTAAACGTTTTAGTATAACGCGGGCAAAGGTCTTTCCTACAATACTAAGGAGTGAAATGCCGCGATAATTATTGCAATCACTCCTATCACCTTTGTTTTTATATAGTGTCACTATATTTGCATCCTTTAGGTCTTGGGGGATGTAGCCCTGTTCCCAGCAGAGGGACAGAATCTCGTGCAATGGTTGGAGTAAAGCTGTCTTGCCACTCTTTAGAACCTCTGGTGGTATTCCATCATTCCCAGGCGCTTTTCCACAAGCTAGACTGTCAATTGCTTTGCTCAGCTCTTCCTGTGTGGGCACGACATCAAGTTCTTCCATGAGTGGCATATCTGGGATGTCATCTAGAGCGGTGCTGGAGACTGTGGTAACTGTTGAATACAATTCCAGATAATGCTCAACCCACCGTTTTAGCTGTGCTGCCTGGTCTTGAATAATTTCTCCATTTTTGGACTTTAGGGGAGCAGCTTTTGACGTCAAGGGGCCCGTTGCCTTTTTGATGTTTTCGTACATGACTTTTGCATTGCCCATGTCTGCAGCTGATTGTATACTGGAACAGAGCTTAAGCCAGTAGGTATTGACACATTTACGTGCAACCTTTTGGGCAAGTGACTTAGCTGTTTTTAAAGCATGCAAATTGTCAGGTGTAGGCTTTTCCTTGTAAGCCATAAGAGCTTTCCTTTTTGCTTCAGTGACGGGTTTGCAACAACTCGTGTCAAGCTTCTCCAATGCCTGCAAAGAATTTGGTCTGCAAATCAGCTTGAAAAAGACAAACATCATGGCCCAAGACACTCGACCTCCTCCTACCATAAATATCGATAATGAAAACTTGGAGGTTGTGGACAGCTTCACCTACTTGGGATCCAAGGTCTCCAATACACTGTCCATTGAAGAAGAAATAAACAGCAGAATTGGCAAGGCAGCCGCAACAATGGCTAAACTAAATAAGCGGGTCTGGCAAAACACCAAGCTAACGGAGAAAACCAAACTGTGCGTCTATCGAGCCTGTGTCATCAGTACACTACTATATGGGAGCGAGACATGGACCACTTATACATCACAAGAGCGTAAGCTTAACAGCTTCCATTTGAGATGCTTGCGCCGCATCCTTGGTATTAAATGGCAAGAAAAAGTGCCTAATAGTGAGGTACTAACGCGTGCCAATACCCAAAGCATGTTCTCAATTCTTAGTGAAAGACGCCTGAGGTGGCTAGGACATGTCAAAAGAATGAGCCCCGGCCGCATCCCGAAGGACCTCCTATATGGTGAACTTGCTTCAGGAAAGAGGAAAACAGGTCGCCCACGCTTGCGATTTAAAGATGTCTGTCAAAGGGACATGAAAGCAGCCAAAATACATACAAGTGACTGGGAGTGTAAGGCAGAAGACCGATCTACGTGGCGCACAGTTGTTAACCCTAGAACTGTCCTTACGGCCGATGGTCGGCCGTTATCCCCCGTTCTGTGGTGTCCCGGCCGATTAAATCGGCCGTCAGTAAAATCGTCATTAAAAATGCGAATGATTTTATTTGCGTTTAGTAAAGGGAGGTCACTGTTAAGAAATGAATTTCCTTCCTGTTTTCTTATGTTGTCGTTCTTACAACGTGTACTTATGGAGTGTTATTTAGTGAATAAAGCCGAGAGAAAATTTTCGGAATTTTTTCTGACTGCCAAAATGTCTGGCGCTGGAGAGGGTCCATACGGATCGGGAAATTAACATTGGATATCTTCATCTTATTTTAATTGTAGACCAATTTAGAATAATAATTTCATGGACTTTCCATGATAGTGATAGTAGCAGTGAGGTCGACATAGAGTTCATTTCATAGAGTCAAATAAATTGACGAAGTTAGCACTGCACCTCTCGGTCATAGTGATGAGATTTTACTGACAAATTTGTTTGGTACCTCATTGATATAGAGCAGAACAGACTCAGAAAAGATCATATTGTCAGAAATCCTGTTTGCTGTCAGAATATAAATTTGGACATGTGTTCAGAGCCTAATAATTTCTAAAGTTTAATTTTTGATGATGAACTATTAACAGTCTCAGTCTCAAAGTTAAATGTTGGCGTTGGTGAAAGCAAAAGGTTCAACCTTGTGGGATTCAATGTGACATGTGTCTTGCTATACAGTACTATACACAGATACATCTGTGCATCAGCTGTTGTTATTGGAAGGCAAAAAGAAAAGCTTTGCCTTTGTTTGCAGTGACAGAATCAAAGACAAAAACAGAAATGACACTGGTGTCCTACTCACAAAGTTGAGTGCCACGCGCAAGCCTCACCTCATTCATCAGACCGACCAGGGTCTTAGTCAGAAAAGAAAAATAATCAAAGACATTCATGTTTGTGGTCTATGTTTTCACAAATATTGTAATAAAGTATTGATTGAATTAATTCAGAAAAGGAATTTGTTAAGTCAGTTAATTTAAATGATTATGGAATATAATTTCCCTTTTCTTTTTTTTTTGACGTGACCGAATTTTGAAGGTTATGAAAGAAAGAAATTCACCAAAATTACAATTTTCAAACAAATAACATATAATTATACATATTCTGAAAGAGTATTGCTTCTAGTATCTGAAAATATTGGTTTTATGATAGTTTAATCAAGTTTTAGAGTGTAAGAGTGTTTTGAATGCAGAAGATGAGTAGTAAAATTTTACTCACACTGTGAAGGTCAAGGTCAGTGTTAGCATACATGATACAAAAACAAATTATTTCTATACCATAAGAAACCTTATCCAATGTACTTTCAGAAAATGTATACATGTTAGGGTCTCTGAGTTCATTTAGTATGGGATCTTGTCATTTTCAAAAAGCCAGTGAAAAAGGCTAATTTTGAAAATTTTGAAGGTTATGAAAGAAAGAAATTCACCAAAATTACACTTTTCAAATAAATGCATATAAGTATACATATTCTGAAAGAGTATTGCTTCTAGTATCTGAAAATATTGGTTTTATGATAGTTTTAAAGTGTAAGAGTGGTTTGAATGCAGAAGATGAGTAGTAAAATTTTACTCACTCTGTGAAGGTCAAGGTCAGTGTCAACATACATGATATAAAAANCAGAATTGGCAAGGCAGCCGCAACAATGGCTAAACTAAATAAGCGGGTCTGGCAAAACACCAAGCTAACGGAGAAAACCAAACTGTGCGTCTATCGAGCCTGTGTCATCAGTACACTACTATATGGGAGCGAGACATGGACCACTTATACATCACAAGAGCGTAAGCTTAACAGCTTCCATTTGAGATGCTTGCGCCGCATCCTTGGTATTAAATGGCAAGAAAAAGTGCCTAATAGTGAGGTACTAACGCGTGCCAATACCCAAAGCATGTTCTCAATTCTTAGTGAAAGACGCCTGAGGTGGCTAGGACATGTCAAAAGAATGAGCCCCGGCCGCATCCCGAAGGACCTCCTATATGGTGAACTTGCTTCAGGAAAGAGGAAAACAGGTCGCCCACGCTTGCGATTTAAAGATGTCTGTCAAAGGGACATGAAAGCAGCCAAAATACATACAAGTGACTGGGAGTGTAAGGCAGAAGACCGATCTACGTGGCGCACAGTTGTCAAAGAGGGCGTCATAGTAGCCGAGGAGCGAAGAATGGAGGAGGCTGCAGACAGAAGAGCTAGGAGAAAGGCCAAAACATTTGGAAGCACAGAACTTGTGTGTAAAAACTGTGGCAAAGACTGTCACTCAAGGATAGGACTGCACAGTCACTCGAGGAAATGCAACCCAACCCAACGGTGATGCACCATCGTCTCGCGAGACGGAAGGATGCCGGAATTATAATATATATGCGTATACAATATAAAGAAGAGTTTTTTAAGATTTAATTCTTTCCAGGTGTTTACTGCAAAGAGTGACTAAAACTAGTCGTAGCAGAAGTTGCGTATGTCGTAGCACTAGTTTCCTGACTAGCGCTACGACATGTCGTAACGCTAGCAACATCCGACCAGGTCGTCTGCTGCTACAACAAAATTGTTGTAGCGCTAGCCATATCCTTATAAAAATGGCAGCTGGAAAAGACCATTATTTGGCCAGACATCTTTAACATTTAATTACTAATAAATACTTTTAAGTAATTAGGACAATCAAATAAGCTAATTTCTTAGTTTAGAAAAAAAATCATGTTAAGCCTGGTCCCTTTTTGGACTCAGGACGTGTTAGCGCATTTTCGTATTATGTATCAGTACTTATGTTAGATATCAGCATTATGTAGTTATCAGTAATTGTGTTTAGATTTTAGACATATATTTATGAATTTTCTAGTGTAATGAATATACCTGAAAATTTTTTTATTTAAAAGTCATTTCTTTACATTTTAAAAAATTTTATTTTCTCTATAATCTAGCTACAAGTGGTTTGTGGTCACTGAAATAGGACTCATAAATGAAACATTCTAAATTGTAATCAGCTAATCGCCCAAATACTCCGCCAATTGTTGTTTTATAGATCATGGTTGCCAATCTTGTTGAAAGTAGTTGAATGTTGAAGCTTGTTTCGAAAAAGTTTTCAATTTCTGCCCCTGAGCCGCTAAGATCTTGATTGAAGTCACCACAAATGATGACGTAAAACTCTCTAAACTTTTACACATATTCTAATGACGTCAAAAAAAAAAAAACTAATACTTTTTGCACGCTATTCAACTTCCGGCAATGGCGGCCGTTGCCTGTGCCAGTGTTATCTCTCGATTCGCAATGTTTTTTGGTAGTTTTAACAGGGTTTTTTAACGGATCGAGTAACTGAGTGTTGATGCACAAATGGCAGGTCAGGACATACAAAAAACATATATACATCATGGGTCTAGGACTTATGGATGCTGAGATCTAGGGTGATGACAGACGGACGGACGGACAAAACGGGTGCAATAGCGCATTCGACTTCTCGAAAATGCGCTAAAAATTGTGTTGATAGAGTCATACTACTCATACAGTAACACTGACTAAATTGTATATGTTTACTGATTAATGTTTACTAAAAAGAGGCAGAGCAATACAAACCTCTGATGCACAGTTTGATTACTATATAAGCCTTTATCATACATTCGCCTTTTGCGTAGATTGCCAAGTACTTCATATGCTTCACTTATTTCTGTAAACATAGTGTGGCTATTTTTACATTCACTCACATCAGGGTGGTGCTGTTTTGACATTTGGTAATATGCAGACTTAATCTGGTTTTGTGTTGCACTCGGTTTTAGACCAAGAACATCATAATAATGAGAAGCTGACTTAGCTGATGAAAGTCTTGAGACTCCTCTTTGTGTCTGGTATCCAACTATTTCAAACTTTCTTGATTTGTAAGCTAAAATATGAAGATCACCGGCCTTAGAATTAGAAGTTACATAACTTCGATTTTGAGATTGACAGTGAACGGGTGTTTCAATTATCGTTGATCTTAGTAACATAAAATTATTAATATTCATCGAACATGAATAGTGATGCAAGCATCGCTGACGTATAAGAGTTTGATAGAGGCATTTTGGACTAGAATGACAACGATGACAGTTTATTAATCGAAACAAAGCTTTTCCTTTTGACCCTTGTATACAAGGAGGACCTGCCATCTTGAAGAGCGAAACAAAATTTATAATGTGACCTTTCAAACCGGGAGAGCTCTCACTCTAAGGAGTGTTCAGAGTTCTCGGTCCTACATCTGGATCATTAAAAAAGTAATAATAAATGATAGAATTAAATTATTGTTTCTTGATTTACATCCCCCACTCCCACCCCCGTCACAAATTTCGCCCCCTCCCCTCTAAAGTACGTCACACTTTTGAAAAAAAATTAACATTTTTATTTTAAAAAATAATTAAAATTTAATATTAAACACAGTGACGTCACATATGGCGACATGACCGGACGCCCACCTCCCCGTTACACTTTCTTACACCCCCTCAGGGGTGTGACTTACTTTATGGACGTCCCCTTATGTGCGTGACGTCATTTATGGACGGCCCCTTTAGACACTTTGGGGCGTCCATAAAGTACGTCAAGCTATTTTTTAAAACCATTTTTACCCCTCTCCCCCACTGTCACGAATCTCGGACCCCTCCCCCTAAGGTACGTCACACTTTCGAACAAAAAGGTTGTTTTGTATAATAGCAAAATAATTAAAATTTAGTATAAAACACCGTGACGTCGCATTTGGCCAAACACCCCTCTGTCACACTTTCCTACGCCCCTCTCCCCCCTCTGGGGTGTGACATAATTTATGGATGGCCCCTGTGGTGTTCCATTATACGAGCTATTAATCGATAGACATAATTCGGAATGAATGTGTTAAATGTGTACATTTCGAATGATTATTTAAAGTAAAAAAATCACCAAAACTTTTTAACAAAGTATGGAAAGCCTTGAGCGGGGTATTCCTTCTTTTAAACTTCTTACTTCTCTCAATATCCCTATACTGAATGCATGTTTAATTGTTTTGTCAGGGGCCGTTTTGACTGGGGCCGTTTTGACTGGGGCCGTTTTGTCCGGGCCGTTTTGTCAGGGGCCGTTTTGACCAGGGCCGTTTTGTCGGGGCCAATTTGTCAGGGCCGTTTTCTCAGGACTCAGGGGCCGTTTTGTCGGTGAACCATCAGCTTCTGATACCGATAGCCTCTCTTAGTAGGCTACTTGTACTCTTAGTACATATAGCATGTGTTTAGTTAGGATAGTCATTACTCGGTATGCATTAAATACAAGTTACTTGAAGTACACGTCAGAAGTCAGACGTCAAACATTCATTTTTAACCGATTAGTCAGTTATTCTCGTCTTAGGTCTAGGTTATTTAAATCCATTTTTGTATCTTCCATCTTAAATTAAACGGGGGAACAATATACAATCATTGATCATTGATAAGATGTAAAAATAATAATTCTTCATGGAACATAATTTTTCTCTTCGGATTTTTCTATTTCTTGCACCACGGAGCACTTTATTATTCGTACGTACTACATGCCTAGTCTCCATGGCAACTCCATTTTCAAAATGAAGGCGGAATCTTAAACAAACCAATATATATATAGCGTTCAGTACAGTTCAAGATTCAAAGTGTTTAACCAAACCATTTCAAACTAATAATAAATCTTAAGTATTTTTTTAAAATTGAGTTGTGACTAAGTATTTAATGACTTATATTGAGTATTGACATTCTTTGAATTTGGTAATCAAATTATTCAAACCAAATTTCAAATTAACCAAATTATTGAATTATTGCCAATTAAATTATCAATTATTTTTAAAATTATTTTATTATAATTTTATTATTATTATCATTCATTAATTAATGACTCAATTAGCATACTCAGCATAATTATTATGAATTAAGTTAATTAAGGATTTGTCAATTAGTCAATTTATTTGATTCATTGAATTAAGAGGAATCAATGAGGTAACTTTAAAAATTTTCTCAAATTAATTTCAGATGTTTAAAGTTAAAGTTTATTTACTAAAAAATATTTACCGACAATCAGTTTCAGATTTACTTTAGTCTTTAGTTTTTAGTCTACAGTCTACTGGAACTGACTTTTTCTTTTTCTAAAAGTTTTAGGCATTGTTTTTTTTTAAATTTTATATCTCGTTTTAATATTAATAATACTGAGTAATGACTATATTGTTATATACTTTACTGTTTAAGTATAAGTATAGTCATAGTATATGATATTGTATGATTTACTATACTATATGATATTATATTATATATTGATATTATATTATATATTATTGTATTAAGTTTTACATTATAATTATACAGTTTACTTTACTAAAGTCTTTACTGCTTTTTGGAATAAGATTTTGAAGTCACTAAAGAGTAATTCTTATATCTTATCTTAGATATACAGACACTCCTTCTATGCAGAAGATAATTGCGTCCACAGACCATGAGAGATGATCTGTTGGCAAGTGATGCAGCGGTCACAGGCCACGGCTATAGGGGTTCCACGCATTACCCCAGCCGCCTAACTTTTGTCTAGTTAGGTACCCATTCAGAGCTGGGTGACTCAGGGACTCCTCAGGCGCCGGGAACGAATCCTCACCTTCGTGTGGATTCGAACTCGTGACCATTGGTACAGCAGTCGAGCGCGCCAACCCTCGACCACCGTGTCCCACAAATTGCCATAATCAGAAATACCTATAATATATTATAATATTATAGTATATATTCTATATTCTATTCTATAATTATAATAATATTAATATAGACATAGACTTAACATTTAATTATAGCAATTAGCTAGTTTTATATGACACTTTCTCCTCCTTATAACCCAACAACCACACATTACAGATCATAAAAAATGTTGCTACCTCCCTTACAAGGCCAATATAAAGCTTCCCTAAAAACTAATATAGGCTAGGGTTTGGAAATGTAAAGTTTTAATGTGTAATAATACACAAGTTCAGACTTATACAATAATAAATCATATACCACCAGTGATGGCAAATCTTTTTGGTGTCACGTGCAGCACTCCGTGTCCAAAATTCAATCAAAACCCACTTATTTATGTAACAAAGTGCAAACACTTCCATGAAACCTGATATGGTGGTTTGGCTGGGCTGGTTTGATTAATTAAGGAAGTAATATTTTAATCGCATGCTGGCTAATGGGGCTCTGCGTGCCAACTATTGCACATGTGCCATAGGTTGGCCATCACTGTAATATTCTATGAATGTAGATTTGATGAAATATTTAAACAAAATGAATTAGAAAAATTTACTGCTCTTGGGCCAAATATATTAGATTTATGTATAGACAATGACATTCTTAATAATTTCTTAAATTAATAAGATTATCTTCAAACCACTCAAGAATTTATTTGGTTACTTTGTCTAAAAAATTCGAAAATTTTCTACATATACATTATGTTTAGCAACTTAACTTAATTTTTAATAAGGTTAACATTTTTGTTTCTAATTCATCTTTCAGCTCAGAGGATTAACATATTATGAGTAATAAAAATGTCTGGTGATAGTAACTCATCTTTGAAAAAATTGAACAGCAGTGCAACAAAAAGTAAATCAGTATTTGATGGTCGTGTGGCTAGCTCTGGTCATGGGTCAACAATAACGGATGAATCCATGCATGTACGAATTTTAAACTTTTTATTAGAGTTAATACCTTAATATGAATGCTTTGAAAGAAGAATTTTTAAAAAATTCTTGTTAAGATATCATTAAAAAATTTTACTATGTAATATGAAATCTTTATCTTTGACTGTGTGTGGACATGAGTGAGAATTTATGATACAATTTGAATTTGAAAGCCTTGAAATTTTAATTAGATCTTTTCAATTAGTCCAAAGGAGGCCACTGTATCTTTGCCATACTTAAATTAAGCTGCTTTTTAAAAAAATAAATAGTTGTATTTGTTACCATTGTATTTGCAATCATTTCTTTATTTTTTTCATTCATCACTCACCAATTTATTTAAATTAAAGATTTAAAAATAAAAACAACTAGAAAACTTGAACACACTGACATAAATTTGTCCAATAGACAAATGCCAAAGAATTTAGGGATGAAAGAAAATTGATGCTCCTGAAGCATGACCGCTACTTGTTCACAGTTTGCTCCCATTATCTGAATATTTCAAATGAGGAAGTGGAAGATTTTGTGCTTGACACACATGAGGTATTTTTCTTTTCATTTTAAGTGTATCAGTGTTGAAAATATTCATTAATCTGTCAAAAACATTTTTTTCATTAAAATTACCCTTACGGTAATACTCTTTTCTTTTTTTATTGAAACAGACATAGTAAGTTCACTTAGTCTTAAGAATGAGTACAAACTGGTCTGCTATTGTTAAAAGTAAAAATTTTAAAAATACTTTATAATGGTACATTTGATAGTACTGGTACCTAAAGGAAAAATTTGATAAATGTCCAGATTTGATCCATCAATTAAAAAAGAAAAAAAATTATAATTTTAATAATGATGATTTCTCTATGCAATATTCAGATGAAACATTTATGGTATAAAAATGTGATTCTACATCTATTTTTACTTTCAAGGCTATTAAAATTCTTGCTGAATTTGCTGGCAATGACAGTGATGAGGTCTTACTGTTTATATACAGACAGAGCAAGGCTCCAACCTTTGCTGGTAAAAATGGATTTTGTTTTTTATAATAATTTACATAACTTTATAGCATGCAATCTCTCCTCAGCATTTTATTGAAGTTAAAGCAAAATTATTTTTTTAACAGGCAAAATTATTTTTTAAATGGAAAAATATGTTTAAAATTTATTATTAGTAACTTTATTTTTTTTTTTAATGATACCAAATGTTATAACAATACAAAATGAATACAGGCTGGAAATGTAAATATTTGGCAGATGAATTAGGTAGCTTTCATAATCTCTACATTTCTTAATAATCTGTGCTTGAGTAAATATTTTATTAACATTATGGCTCAGCAACACTTTAAAAAGGAAAGTATTGCATGTTCTCAAAATGTAATGCTTTTTCTAGATATTGCTGTATTTCACATTTTAAGGTTTAATCTATTCAATATTTCATTGCTTTCTGGGATTTTTCAATTAATTTGTTTAGCAAGAAATTTTTGGGAGGAGATTATTGTGAAGGTATGAGAATCACTGAAATAATTGTTGTACCATAGTTGTGAGCTCTGGGGAAGTAGTGACTGGGGAAGAGTTCATTTAGACATAATAATGGGAGTTGTAGTCAAGCATGATGTTATTAAGGAAGACAGATGGTCTATACATAGTGTGGTGTGGGGAGACACACACCAGAGTAGGCCATAGTAGTAGAGAGACCTAGAGAGAGGTTCATAGTAGATAGTTAGGACTAGCCATTGGAGATGGTCTATATATAGTGTGGTGTGGGGAGCACACACCAGAGTAGGCCATAGTAGTAGAGAGACTTAGAGAGAGGTTCATAGTAGATAGTTAGGACTAGCCATTGGAGATGGTCTATATATAGTGTGGTGTGGGGAGCACACACCAGAGTAGGCCATAGTAGTAGAGAGACCTAGAGAGAGGTTCATAGTAGATAGTAGGAACTAGCCATCAGAATATGCACTTATGAGTAAGTGGCATTGTTAGGTGAATACCATTGTGTACCTGGATCTGTTGCTGTAATTATATTGCTGACTTAATAAAGGCTTGAATTATCCATTGAACTAGAGTCAAGTCTTCGTCTTTCTTTATCCAGAAGCCAGTACACAACAATTATTCATTCAAGAATAAACTTAGGGAAGAAAATTACTTAGGGAATACATGAGGCTCCTAAATTAATTTGTAATTTTTAGGAAGATTTATCAAGCATAAGAGTCACTTTAGACTGGAAAACAAATGGTCATTAGTGAAACTGATGTTCGGATTTTTAGTTGGTAAAAATTCAGACAAAAGTGAGAAATTTCTTGTACAGAAATTAAACTAAATGACTATAAAAATGCCATATCTATATGTGGGATAAAAAAGCAATTTAACATTCGCACAATCGGACATATGCAAAGGTGTATTAATAAATGTGTTTCCTCAATTTATATTCAGGCCTCAATTTTTAAAAAATGAAGCTTCATAAAAAGTTTTCCCTGGTTTTTGAAATTTCTATTAGAATGTGGGAGATCATATGGCTACGCCTTTAGGGAAAATGTTAACAAGTTGACTCTGCGATTGTTAGTCTCCGTTGCTGGCCGGGAGACGGCTCAGGAGGGTAAATGCATCTTTTTCTTTAAAAGATATGACACCACACTGGAGGATAAGAATATTTCAGAGGTTAGAGTTATGTTGATATTCTTTTTTAAATGACAATAATGATTACTTTTATATTTTGGTATTATTTAGAATAAAATCCCAAACAGTAAGCAGTTGGGATTTTTTTATTTGGAGTTTTTTAAATAAATCTATTTGTGTATTCTTGGTATGTGCTGAGAAGGGACATTATCACCTTGTTAATGTCATATATTCCTCATAATTCATATATAGTTTCAGCCTTAATTGTGTGTGTTTTATTTTTGTTGTTTAGTCTCAAGCCCATAGTAGATTCTACCTGGTGATACAAATTTTACGTTTACTTGTACAAATTTTACCTTTTTCTTTCTAGATTCAGGCTAGCAATATCATCAAAGAACACAACTGTTGGTTGAAAAAAGTTGTGCAATACCTACATTAACAAAAGTACACTAAAACTTGAAACTGTCATTAATTGTTAACCATTTTATCATAAGACCTGAATTGTTTTTAAGCATGGCATTGACGGCAGAGCCATAACATTTATTTCAACAAATTATTGAAATCCTTTATGATCAGGCTGTCATATGTGGATGTCTTGAGATCTTGGAAGACACAAGTTTGCTGGGGGCCATCTCTGAACAGATCTCCAAGATCTACTATCCTGCCTTGACCAGACTTAAAGTATTTGCCAGTTACCAGAGGTGGGATTCAGCAACAAAGTGCCACTACAATGAGATGTTCTGCTGTATAGAGAATTTCATTCGTCATCTGTCATGTGAGCTTATTTAAAAATATAATGAGTAATAAATAAAAACATTTTATGGCTCTTACACCTAAAATAACCTTCTAGCCATGCATGCACTTTCTATATCTACCCATTAACTTGGGAAATATGCATTCATGTTATAGACAATCTAATAAAGATAATTTACAATTTTCACATTTTGACATTAATTGAGTGCCTATTGAACACAGCACAGATTAAATGATTCAATATGAATATGTTTAAAAACTGTTCATTTTATATACTTTAAGTCTTTTCATTTGATCACCCTTTGAATTTAAATTAATAGTTATATAATTAAATATTTACTATTTTAAGGGGGTAACATCCATACTTTGGGGGCTGTGGGGCTCGGCACTTTACCAGATGAAAGTAAGATGGCTGTCATAAATGCATGCAAAAATGTCAATGACTGCATCTCCTTTGCCCTGTCCAAGTCTTACGTGATTGTGTTTGAAGAGTTGGCAACACTCTGGTGTCAGCAAGTGGAAATTGTGAGTTGATCTTTAAACTCTCCATCTTTAACAAGGCCCCACCAATGTCAAAGTTGTATAAAATATATATAAATTGCGAATTTATCTTTAAACTCCCCATCTTTAACAATACCTCACCAATGTCAAAGTTGTATAAGATATATATATAAATTATGAGTTGGTCTTTAAATTCTTTATTTTTAACAATGCCTCACCAATGTAGAAGCAGTATAAAAATATAAATGATGCCCATTTAAGTTTTTAATTTATTGATACTAATGTTAGTTGTGTCCAACCCTTACTGTCTAACTACTTTTTAAAACTACTTATGGAATACAGATTTATTCATTTCCCTTCTGTATTCTGAAAAACTCAATTTACTCTATAACATGTAATTTAAACTAAAACTCCTGAGTAGCTTTGGCGTGAAAAAATATTCAAGTTCATATGCCATTCCTATGACTATAACTTATGTAAGTGACTTTGAGGGGCCCAGTATAGTAATAACAGCTTGCAACTTTTGACATAACACATGAAACAAAAACACAAAAAAATGGTGATGAGTTACTTTTTATTTTATATAATTTTAGGGGGGAAACAATAAATAAAATGTGTCATCAATGTCTTATGTTAGTTCTTTAGGCTAACTGCCTTCTATTATACAATAGCATAACAAAACTAACATAGTTCTTGATGGCTAACTGTCTTCTATTATGCATCAAATCAATAAGTCTGTCAGGATTCACATATTTGAATATTGCAGATGCTGCTTGATGCTGATCGCATTCAACGTGAAGCTGATGACATTGGCCCCAAGAAAGAACTTGAGTTTTGGCTCCAAAGATCGGCCAACTTCAGTTATCTTGTTCAAGAGATCCGTAAGCAGAGGCCTCGGATGGTGTTCCATGTTCTTTACATTTGCAAATCGCCTGTCATGGAGAAGTGGAGGCAGCTTGACATGAAGGTGACAGACCAGTCCAATGAAGCCAGAGACAATGCAAAGTATCTCTTTATCCTGGAAAAATACTGTGAGCCACTGTATCGCTGTCAGCCAGTAAGTACACTCATGTACACTTATATTATATTAAGACATAGGCATTTCAACATTTTATTTAACTCTTTGACTCCAGAGGTGGTTTTTATTGTTTTACCCAGAGTTCACATAACACAGATGTAAGGAGAGACCACAGTCAACTTGAATCAATAAAAGATATTAATAATGTGTGTTTATTTCAGGGAAAAGAATTAAATGTTTATTTTAAAGATAATGGCTGTTTATTTCAGGGAAGAATTCAATGTTTATTTTAAAAAAATAAAATAACTTTGATATAAATTTAGGACTATAAACAAAATTCCTGACAACAAAGCAACCGCCATTTATTTCTATCTTTTTTAAAAAAAACCTTATAAACTGATAATAAATTTTCTCTTATCAAAATGTTTTCAAAATCGGTTAACACTGCCTATTAGGCAGAGTTTTGGCATTATTAATTTCAAAGTTAACTAAATAATATTTCTTCTGACAATAAACATAGCTTATGTGTAAAGTATGGTCATTAATGTGGTTGCTAGGATATGAATGTTTATTGAATGCATTAATACATATGTACGTTATTATTTTTATGTAAATTGCTGTGAGCCCTATTCCTTACTTGGGTACACCGTTATATAAATTACATGTATTAATGTATTATTATTATTATAAATAAAAGATTATTTGAAAACAAAACTTTCACACTTGAAATTTCAAGATAATTTTTTTTATTATTGTTGATGAAACATTAGACTGCTGCCTATATCAGGAAAGGCTGTAGAATATAATTATTATATATTTAAACTAAAGAACCAGTTTGACTTGGATATCTTATGGCTGGCTTGCTTACAAACAAAACTTTCTCACTAAATCCCTGACCTGTGCAAAAGTTGACCAATCCATCAAAAATAATTTTTCCTATATCAAGAATATATTGTCTTTTAAAATGCCTTTGATAGCCTGGACTGACAGACATTTTGGACATATGTATAAAATTATAGGGTTAATTTAACAACCAATATTAGATGATAAATCAGAGTTTTAATTATTAAAAAAAATAATCTTCTGTACAGAAGGAGTGTCTGTAACATATAAGATGTTGCCTCAAAGGTAAACTGACAGATTCACTTAAAGTGGAAACACAAGTCAGACTAGGAGGCTTATTATCAAACATTTTATTCATTCTTACATTCATGGGATAATACATTTTTTAAAAAAAAGAATGGGATACAGTTGAACACTGGTACCAAATAAATAAAATAGACCTTGCAGAGGGCATTGCTCTTATGTCCTACAACCAACAACAATTGCATGAAATTTCCGGTTTAAAGTATAAACAAGTGTCAAAACCCTTCCTTCTATAATCACTCTTTTTCTTTCTAAAAAAAATATTTTAATTTTAAATGGGTTATTGTGATAAAAATTTCAACTACCAATTTAGTACATTTGAAAAATAATCTTATGGCCCAGAATGTATTAATGCCATCCCCAGAAAGCCATGATGGACAACTTGTCTGGACTGATTGGAACCATTCGCCTCATTTACAACTTCTCAAAGTACTACACCAGTCCTGATAAGGTCTCACGGATATTTGTCAAAGTAGGTTCTAACACACTGAGCAACAAGTTTTAGAATTTAATAACAAGTAATTTTTCTTTGAAAGTGTAATTGAATTTGAAAACTTTGACGACAAGTGAAAGAAACTTTGTCTTCATTTCTGTCTTTCCAAGATTACCAACCAGATTGTTACAGCATGTAAGATGCACATATCAGACAGGAACTCTAGTGAATTATGGGACTTACCGAGAAAAGAATTTGAGTCTCGCATTAAAGATTGTCTCAAGTATGATCTGATTTACTTTAAAGCGATACTCTCTTTTAAGCCATAAATAAGCACTATTACTTGTATGATTTATAGTAACTATTATTAATAATTTCTTTTACACTTCCTTATCAATAACTTTGAACTGATGTGTAGTATATAAATCAATAAATCCATAGTTCACTGCATAAGCTTTTCTTATTTTATTTTACAATCCGTCAAAATTGACAGGGGCTATCTGTTGATCCCACTAACAAAAAAGCCACGTTTCCAGACTTAGTGAATGCACAAAACATTTTATCCTACAAAGCCCCTGGGGATCTAGACTCTTCCATATGAATATGAGCATCTATCAGAATCTGTATAATGACATATTAAGCTCAAATAATTTGTTCCCCTCCATGTTTAGACTCTTCCATATGTACATCAGCATCTATCAAGCCACCAAGAAAAAGATTGCAAGCAGCAACTGTGAGCGGCCATTTAACTTCTCAGAGATGTATATTTTTGGAAAAATTTACTCATTTCGATCCCGACTGGAAGTGGTAATGATATAATAAAGTTCTAAACTTTATATCAGTTTTCTTCAATATATTTGTTAAATTAAAAAATATTGCTTGGATATGAATGGAAAATATTTTTTAAAACTAATTTAACTAATTGTAAAAAATAATATATTTTAAGTACAAAAAATATATTTATATACTGATTTGTAAGGAAAATGTTAAAAAATGAGTAATGATTATGGGCCATCTATGCAGGAAAATTATATAGATGGGGTTGATAGTAAGAAATTTGTGACATGTATTACAATAGTGTTTAAGGGGTGTTACAAATGAGTGGTATGGCAGAGAGGGAAATTGTGAAAAATAGCATGGGTTCATTAATAAATTAACTCTTAATGTGCCATAAGATTTTCGGAAAACTTCTGCCTCAGGCCGTACGAATTTCCTGTATTGCGATCAACTTGTTATGAAATTTTAAAAATTGCGTAAAATCCATTTATATTATTATTGTCATACTGACTTCATCTTTTAGGATAAGTATGGTTATTTTATTGTATCCAAAAGACCATATTGAGTTTAAAACTATTTTTACCTGTAGTTTAGTACTATTATTTAAGTAATAAAGTATAGCAGAATTGCATCTTTAAAAAAAAAACCCAGTAAAAATTACCAAAAAACTTTGCAAAACTAGCGATAACACTAGCGAGGGAAACGGCCGCCATTGCGGAAAGTTGAATACACCTTTTTTCACGCACTGAAGAGCTTTTATTTTCTGTAATTTCGTTTCTCTATCGAGGCGCACTTTACCACGCTTTGGTAATAACGGGTTGCGCGCATTACCGTGCTTTAACATATTAAGAGTTAATTTCCATTTATATTTTAAATAAATATTTGTTTACGATTATATACGATGAAGTTTAAAATTTTCTATTCAGTGGAGAATCTTTCTCAAAATTGCAATAATTGCATTTTGAAACTTTCTAACAAATTTTAAAGTAGTCTCAGAAAAGGTTGTGGTTAAGTGTGTTTAAACTAAAAAATATATCAATACAATAATGTAGTTCCTAAAGTACATCAATATCATAGTGTACTGAGTGTAAGAAAATTTGAAAAGTTTCAGGAACTCTTGACAAAATCTATAAAACATTTGACAACTCTTTCAGATTCTCTGTTTGCTCAAACATCTAAACATGTTCTCATGTCTGGAGTCCTCTCACCTGGAGGGCATTGAACCCCTCAACAACCGATTTCAAATTTTGTTTCTGTACCTGAGGAAGAGGGGACATGACCTACTCAATTATAAAAACACGGCATTTGAGGATGACTTTGAGCGCTTCCTGGAAAACATAGAGGAACTCAAGGTTTTTCATTAGAGACTGTACTTTTATATACACTATAGAGGAATTACATGACCATCTATGTCCAAGCAAGGGAAACAGAAAATATGGGGGAGGGGTGGGGGTTGTAATGAAGAGTTGTTAGCCTGGGGCTATAATTTAGTGGAGGGCAACATTTTCAACAGTTTCCCTGGCACAGTCCTGATGGCAGTACAGTGTGTCTCTTTTGTTACACTTATTGTCTCAGACTCACAGCTTTTATAAAAAGAAAATGGTTGCATTTAAGTGGCTAATTATAATTATATATGCTTTAAATTGTAAACCTGTTGAGACAAAAATCTTGCCTAACCTTTAAAAAAAAAATTAACAAAATACCAAAACTAGACATGTTGGTGCTTAGTATCAGCCCTAAAACTGAGTTTCTACACGTTTCTTGCCCGTCATTCACACACAAAACAATACAATGCAATTTTATTGTGGTCACTGTAGTTTGTCATCCTCTTTGTTCCCAGGGACAACTCCAGAAGTTGATGGTCACATCTATAAGAAACTTGAAGAAATCTAGAAACAAGCTCTCCTTGGCCCAAAGGTTACCCCCCTTTATTTAATTTTTCCCCTCATAGCAGTAAGGGTGATTATCCCATTTATATTCTCTTGATATCTTAAACTACCAGAAAAATCATTCAACTTTCACATACATTTACTGGGAGGGGGGAAGACAATCTCAACCAATTATCAGGTTAACATTTTAAAAAAACCTAACCTTTTCTATGTTGTCTTTTTCTCCATATAATTTTGAAATTAATTTTTTTTCATTTTCATATTGCTAATAAAAATATTAACAAATTCCCTTCCAGTTTTGAAAAACTGAATCTTGATTTTCTTGACACTGACACAGAATATATGAATATCTTGGCTGTTTATGCAGAGGAGCTTGATGCCATGCATTCGGTGGGTGTTCTGAATTGTACAACAACTTTCTCTATTGATTGAATTATAAAATAAACATCATTTGAAATGGTTTGTGAATGTGGTCTTCTTATTCACAGCACTAAGTTAATAGAATTTCTAAGGATAAAATTTGACATTCTGAAAACACTCCAGTATAACTAACCTAAATTGACTTCACCACAGACCATAAAAAATTTACATGACAATTTCTAATCCCAGGTTTATGAGAGAGAAAAGGACGATCCATTCATTCAAAGGAATCTACCACCAATAGCTGGGAAAATATTCTGGCTGAGGCAGTTAGTTTCACATGTAGCAGAACCAATATTTTTATTGCAGGTATGGAAGGGGGTTTTAATATTTTAAAAATCGAATTTTATACCAAGGGTCTTTAATAAAATTGTTTCCTAAATTTTTTTTTAGTCCATGGGATACGTTTGTTAGTGCACAAGTAGCTGCTGTCACATTATTTATTAATATTTATTTTATTAGGCTGCATATTACCACTAATTATCCTGTAATTACTGATCACCTTATGTAAGTTGACTCTATGACAATCTATTGACAGTTATTTAATTAGTCATCGTAACTTTACTTACAAGTTTCTTGTCCGGTGTTGTGAAGAGGATCAACTAACGCCTTGTAGTCTGACCATAACATTAATGGACATAAAGCCTTGTGGTGTGACCATAACATTGATGGACATAAATCCTCATAGTCTGACCATAACATTGATGGACATAAATCCTCATAGTCTGACCATAACCTTGATGGACATAAAGCCTTGTGATCTGACCATAACATTGATGGACATAAAGCCTTGTAGACTGACCATAACATTGATGGACATAAAGCCTTGTAGTCTGACCATAACCTTGATGGACATAAAGCCTTGTGGTCTGACCAAATAAAGCCTTGTTGTCTGACCATAACATTGATGGACATAAAGCCTTACCAAATAAAGCCTTGTTGTCTGACCATAACATTGATGGACATAAAGCCTTGTAGTCTGACCATAACATTGATGGACATAAAGCCTTTTAGTCTGACCATAACATTGATGGACATAAAGCCTTGTATTCTGACCATAACATTGATGGACATAAATCATTGTAGACTGACCATAACATTGATGGAGATAAATCATCGTAGACTGACCATAACATTGATGGACATAAAGTCTTGTGGTCTGACCATAACATTGATGGACTCATCACAATGGGAAACATTGAGTTGACATTTCTTTGTTATATCAATTTTAGAAAGATTTTATGGGATCAGTCCTTGCGCTGGCTTTAAGTGTCAACACTGAATCTTTTTACTACAGAAATGTAACCCAAATTTGATGAAGACCAAAGCAGGCAAGAAGATCACCTATCGCTACAACAAGTTTGTCTACGTCATGGTGAAGACTGAAGTCCTGTATCACATCGCTTGGTACAACTCTTTGAACACCGCCTCCAACAGTCAGTATTTACATAGCCAATAGTTTGTATAGATACGCACTAGTCAGTATTTACATAGCCAATAGTTTGTATTGAGATAAGCACTATATTTACATAGCCAATAGTTTGTAAGCATTAGTCAGTATTTACATAGCAAATAGTTTGTATAGAGATAAGCACTAGCCAGTATTTACATAGCCAATAGTTTGTATAGAGATAAGCACTATATTTACATAGCCAATAGTTTGTATAGAGATAAGCACTAGTCAGTATTTACATAGCGAATAGTTTGTATAGAGATAAGCACTAGTCAGTATTTACATAGCCAATAGTTTGTATAGAGATAAGCACTAGTCAGTATTTACATAGCCAATAGTTTGTATAGAGATAAGCACTATATTTACATAGCCAATAGTTTGTATAGAGATAAGCATTAGTCAGTATTTACATAGCCAATAGTTTGTATAGAGATAAGCACTAGATTTACATAGCCAATAGTTTGTATAGAGATAAGCATTAGTCAGTATTTACATAGCCAATAGTTTGTATAGAGATAAGCACTAGTCGGTATTTACATATCATCAAGCTAGTATATAGATAAGAACTGATAGTGTGTATTTGCCTCTAGTTAGCATGTATATATCGACTAGTTATTATGCATATAGCTACTAATTAGTATGGTCACAGCAAATAATTTAGTCTTTACACATCCAACACTATCCACAAAGATTTAAAATTGCCTCTAATTGTCTGTAACTTTTACTTTTATATTAAACCTCTATAAAATAATAACTAGTAAAATCACACTAGTGAAATCAATGGCTCAGTAAATGTCAATATCCTAACATTGATCACAGAAGTCACTCGTGGAAACAGAATGACATACACAGGTCCAGAAAACAACTCTCTTTTCTGACCAGTGACATAAGTCTATCAGATGAATTCATTTAGATTTTCTTTATCACTGTAAATGTGTTGCTGTCTTTAAATATGATGTGTGCACGAATTGTGATGTAGCACCTAATGTCATGTGTGCATAAATGTGATGTTGGCAATAACAAATGAGTTGTCTCTAAATGTGATTTGTCTCTAAATGTGATGTTGCCACTAAATATGATTTTGCCACTAAATATGATGTTGCCACTAAATGTGATGTCTTCACTAAATGTGATGTTGCCACTAAAAGTGATGTTGCCACTAAATGTGATGTTTCCACTAAATGTGATGTTGCCGCTAAATCTGATTTTGCCACTAAATATGATGTTGCCACTAAATGTGATGTTGCCCCTAAATGTGATGGTCCCACTAAATGTGATGTTGCCACTAAATCTGATGTTGCCACTAAATGTGATGTTGCCACTAAAAGTGATGTTGCCATGAAATGTGATGTTGCCACTATATGTGATATTGCCACTAAATGTGATGTTGCCACTTAATGTGATGTTGCCACTAAACATGATGTTGCCACTAAATGTGATGTTGCCACTAAATGTGATGTTGCCACTAAATGTGATGTTGCCACTAAATATGATGTTGCCACTAAATGTGATGGTCCCACTAAATGTGATGTTGCCACTAAATATGATGTTGCCACTAAATGTGATGTTGCCACTAAATGTGATGTTGCCACTAAAAGTGATGTTGCCATGAAATGTGATGTTGCCACTAATTGTGATATTGCCACTAAATGTGATGTTGCCACTTAATGTGATGTTGCCACTAAATGTGATGTTGCCACTAAATGTGATGAAGCCACTAAATGTGATGTTGCCACTAAATCTGATATTGCCACTAAATGTGATGGTCCCACTAAATGTGATGTTGCCACTAAATCTGATATTGCCACTAAATGTGATGGTCCCACTAAATCTGATGTTGCCACTAAATGTGATGTTGCCACTAAATTTGATATTGCCACTAAATGGGATGTTGCCACTAAATGTGATGTTGCCACTAAATGTGATGTTGCCGCTAAATGTGATATTGCCACTAAATGTGATGAAGCCACTAAATGGGATGTCGCTACTAAATCTGATATTGCCACTAAATGTGATGGTCCCACTAAATGTGATGTTGCCACTAAATCTGATGTTGCCACTAAATGTGATGTTGCCACTAAATTTGATATTGCCACTAAATGTGATGGTCCCACTTAATGTGATGTTGCCACTAAATGTGATGTTGCCACTAAATGTGATATTGCCACTAAATGTCATGAAGCCACTAAATCTGATATTGCCACTAAATGTGATGGTCCCACTAAATGTGATGTTGCCACTAAATCTGATGTTGCCACTAAATGTGATGTTGCCACTAAATTTGATATTGCCACTAAATGTGATGGTCCCACTAAATGTGATGTTGCCACTAAATGTGATGTTGCCACTAAATGTGATGGTCTCACTAAATGTGATGTTGCCACTAAATGTGATGTTGCCACTAAATGTGATGGTCCCACTAAATGTGATGGTCCCATTAAATGTGATGTTGCCACTAAATGTGATATTGCCACTAAATGCGATGTTGCCACTAAATGCGATGTTGCCACTAAATGTGATATTGCCACTAAATGTGATGTTGCCACTAAATGTGATGTTGCCACTAAATGTGATGGTCCCACTAAATGTGATGTTGCCACTAAATGTGATGTTGCCACTAAATTCGATGGTCCCACTAAATGTGATGTTGCCACTAAATGTGATGTTGCCACTAAATGTGATGTTGCCACTAAATGTGATGGTCCCACTAAGTGTGATGTTGCCACTAAATGTGATGTTGCCACTAAATGTGATGGTCCCACTAAATGTGATGTTGCCACTAAATGCGATGTTGCCACTAAATGTGATGTTGCCACTAAATGTGATGTTGCCACTAAATGTGATGGTCCCACTAAATGTGATGTTGCCACTAAATGTGATGGTCCCACTAAATCTGACGTTGCCACTAAATGTGATGACAGCAGCCTATAAAACTTATTTGACCCTCAGACCTACAAGTTCCTCTGCTCATAAGAAACAAACACACCAAGGAGCTGCTCATCAACCTTGACCCTTACGTCTTGGAGGTCATCAGAGAGGCCAGATACATGATGAGGCTGGGTCTGCACGTGCCTAGAAGTCTGGTGGAGCTTGTCTTCTCCTATGAAAATATTGTCTCTGTTTACAATAAATTAGAGGTGAGTCATGAACTGATGATGAAAATATTGCATATAGGGGTGTACAAACTTGGTGATTGAGCATTTGCATGCACATATCAATGCTGAGACTAAAATTGTTTAGGACATTTCTGTCCCATGACATTGTCACTGAAATTCAAAGTATCTTGAAATTTTCCCTGTTTTTTGTTGCATTTTACTTAAAATTCAATGAAAATATCATTTTTATGTATGAGCTATCATTTTATCATTGTGGTATAAATTGACAGCACATTATTTAGTTTAAATAACATTATTTTCAAAATTTATCAGAAAACTATTACCGCTATGGATTGCAAAAATCATTCTGTACACAACCGTCTGTTCTTCAAGCTGCTATCTCTGTTAAAATAAAGCATACACTTGCATTTCAGCTCAATGAGGACTTTGTTGATAGACAAGATTATTTTCAGAATTAATTTCCATGAGTTGTGTACAGCATTCTCATTTTTCTAGTTATCACATTTCGAGACCTTTTTTCTTCTTCTTCCACAAATGATGAATTTTAGCTGAATATTATTTATCTTTCATTCAAGTTTTCTAATTTCTCATTGCAATACATTCAAATTTTTTTTTAAATATTCCAATCCACTAATATTCTATGTTTTATTAACTTTTAATTGATCATTTTTTAAAAAAAAATTTTTGGCTTCAGCTGATGCTAAGTGATTACAAAAGTTTGAAGGCATCCATACCAGATGTTTTTGTGCAACTTCTCCAGCCTTCAGTTTTTAAGGTGATGATAATCTGATGGAATTAAACCCTGTTGAAATTTTTGGTAGAGGAAATGGTGCAATGTTTTAGATGTGTTCAAACTTACTTAAATTCTTGGTGAATGGCAAAAAATTGTAAGTTAATTTTTTCAAGTCATTGAAAAAAAACACTGATCAGCTATCAATACTATCATTACAAAACAATTAAAACTATGGGTTTAAAATAGTATAGGACAAAAAAAGCAAGAGAAGAATATTTTAAATTAGAAACCTTGCAATCTAGCTCAATTATTTAATTCTCTGATGAAGCATTTATTAACTCCCAACTTAGACACACATGCACATAGACTTTTGTAACGCTATAGTTACTTAAACAGATTTTTTAAATAAATAATAAGGGCATCAATTTTGTTGACTGTAATATGCCTGTAAACAGGATGTATTATTAGTGAATGGGTTTTTTTTTATTGAAAGATTGAGAGCTTGATTTGTCCTGCTGAAACTGTCATCACGTGGACATCTTTGGTCATACCAGATTTTTTCAAATCTATCAACAAAGCTTTTGCTGCTACCAAGCTCTTGATAACAACAGTAAGTATTTCTGTACTGCACTGGGAGGTATAAATTAGTTGAGTTGAGCAATGTTGGTGAGGAAACAAGGGGAGATGACTGGGAGGTATAAATTAGTTGAGTTGAGTAATGTTGATGAGGAAACAAGAGGAGATGACTGGGAGGTATAAATTAGTTGAGTTGAGTAATGTTGGTGAGGAAACAAGGGGAGATGACTGGGAGGTATAAATTAGTTGAGTTGAGTAATGTTGGTGAGAAAACAAGGGGAGATGACTGGGAGGTATAAATTAGTTGAGTTGAGTAATGTTGATGAGGAAACAAGGGGAGATGACTAGGAGGTATAAATTAGTTGAGTTGAGTAATGTTGATGAGGAAACAAGAGGAGATGACTGGGAGGTATAAATTATTTGAGTTGAGTAATGTTGGTGAGGAAACAAGGGGAGATGACTGGGAGGTTTAAATTAGTTGAGTTGAGTAATGTTGGTGAGGAAACAAGGGGAGATGACTGGGAGGTATAAATTAGTTGAGTAATGTTGTTGAGGAAACAAGGGGAGATGACTGGGAGGTATAAATTAGTTGAGTTGAGTAATGTTGGTGAGGAAACAAGGGGAGATGACTGGGGGGAGGTATAAATTAGTTGAGTTGAGTAATGTTGGTGAGGAAACAAGGGGAGATGACTGGGAGGTATAAATTAGTTGAGTAATGTTGGTGAGGAAACAAGGGGAGATGACTGGGAGGTATAAATTAGTATAGTTGAGCAATGTTGGTGAGGAAACAAGGGGAGATGACTGGGAGGTATAAATTAGTTGAGTTGAGCAATGTTGGTGAAGAAACAAGGGAAGATGACAAAAATTTGGTAAACTGGCTCTAGCAAAATCTTTAACTGACAAATTTATCTCCCTTAAATGAAGTCTTTTTTTTTTTAAATACATATTTCTGTTACCGACCGTGTGTGAAATGGGAGCATGAATGACGTTCTTAACAACCAAAGTCATGAAGCAAAAGTGTGTCGAGCTCCTTCTTGGCTAGAACAGCATTTTTATTAGCTCTTGATTTTCTTTTTAATGTTTGGCATTTTGTCTTGTACATAACACCTCACTAATCCTTGACAGCTTCCAGTTGACTGACAATGAAGCAACAGTTCATGGTCAGTTGACTGACAGGTAGCAACAGATCAGAGAGATATTTCATGGTCAGTTGACTGACAGGTAGCAACAGATCAGAGAGATATTTCATGGTCAGTTGACAGTCAGGTAGCAACAGATCATAGTCAGTTGACAGTCAGGTAGCGAAAGATCAGAGAGATATTTCATGGTCAGTTGACTGTCAGGTAGCAACAGATCATAGTCAGTTGACAGTCTGGTAGCGACAGATCAGAGAGATATTTCATGGTCAGTTGACTGTCAGGTAGCAACAGATCAGAGAGATATTTCATGGTCAGTTGACTGTCAGGTAGCAACAGATCATAGTCAGTTGACAGTCAGGTAGCGACAGATCAGAGAGATATTTCATAGTCAGTTGACAGTCAGGTAGCAACAGATCAGAGAGATATTTCATAGTCAGTTGACTGTCAGGTAGCAACAGATCAGAGAGATATTTCATGGTCAGTTAAATGTCAGGTAGCAACAGATCAGAGAGATATTTCATGATCAGGGACATTGCCAACTCTCATGCCAACTTTCTGTATGTATGGACATCATGCAGTTTGCTAAATTATCCTGAATCAACTCACTTTATTCTCTACCACATTACATCACAGCTTTTCAGCCGCCAATAATTTCATGGTTTCTTATAATTGGTCCCCTGAGCCTAGTTTTTGGAAACTGGTTTCAGTTAGAGAAATACAGGTTTTAGCAGTTTTTGCTCGTACTCGACAAAGCTCAACGTAGGATCACCATTGGATGAAAATGTGCAGTGATTCTTATAATAATTAATGTGCAGTAATTCATGGTCAGACGCTACACTCTGTGATTTTCAATATCACAGCAGCCATCTTGAAACAGTAGGGGCAAGTGTCCTTATGGACAATTGGGGCATTCACACATTTTTGCTGAGTAAAGAATCCAAATGCTATACTTTGCTGCCTCACTTTTAGGCATTGTGTGAAATAAAAAAAAACATTTCATACTTTCCCTGGAAATTTAAGGCATTCTAATCATGGGTAAGCATCAAATTTGATGCTGGATTTCACACATTGCCAGTAACACATCAAATATAACTTCACACATTGCTAGTAACACATCAAATAAATCTTCACACATTGCAAGTTACACATCAAATATAACTTTCTGTTCTGCAGGCCAACACTCCAGCTCTGGGTGGAGTGGGGGGAGGGGCTATGTCCCTCAGGCCAACACTCCAGATCTGGGTGAAGTGCTTTTCTCAACAAAAGGTTCAGCCTATGTTCACCTAGAGAAAAATGAGCTCTGATTTTATTTGATTTGCCCTCTAGTATTGCCTGTTTAGTGCTTGATGAAAACTTAGCTGGTCCAAATCTTTGTTGTTGTCATCCTGGATTTATGGATGGTGACTTGTCCTTCTTGCCCCACCCCCTGCAATGACTGTGTATGTTTTTAATGTATATTGAATTAAGAGGCTATCGTCTTGACCATTGCCATCTTGACCATTGCCATGTTCAGGTGTCAGACATCAAAACAACCCAAATTGATCTCAAGTTGAACAGGATTGCTGAGCTGAATGTGTGTCCATTACCAACTGATTCACCCTGGGCAGTAGATGAATTTTTGACAAACATTAAGGTAATCAAGCAAATGTATTTGTTTTTGTTTGTGTGTGTGTGCGTGTGTGTGTGTTTTTGAAGGATTTTAAACAAATGTATTACAATCTTGAAAAGATATAGTTATTTATTCTTCAAATTTATGTTGTTAACTTTTATAAATTTGTGATGAACTTGTTTGAAAGCTGAATTGAAAAATTATGGGGTTGACTTGTGTGTAGATGACAGATTATGAGTGGGGGGAGGGGGGTTAAATAACCTAAGGAAAGAACCAGATTAATAATGATTACAAAAAATTATTCTTTCAGTTTCCAGTTCAGTCAAATCTGTGAATGATTTTTTTTCTTCTTTTTTAATTTTTTTTAAAACTTGTATTATTGTTTACATTCCAGGACGCTTCAGTGACACTTGCGGAGGAACTAAACACTTTAAACAACAACCTCTGTGAGATTGTCACTGGGCTCATGCGCCTCTTTGTCCACACTGCAGTTCAGGAGTTCCATGAGTTGGAAGAGATTTATTCAAATGAGCAAAGAATTGCCATCTCTGAAGGTGAGATTTCATGTTCTATTAGTTGAGTGAGTTGTAATAAGTGATAATTATAAATAAAATTTTAGGATAACAAAATAGTCTCATTTGTTCACAATTTTATATTGTCTTAATTTAACAAAGGCATATATTTTTAATTTGTCTCATGGAAATCAATGATTTGTGCAACTTTATTTGTTATATTTATATGATTATTATTACAACTTTAAAGTAGTCTAGGCCAGGCATCACAACAAGGTTTCACTAAATTAAAATTTGTGTGAAGAAAAAAAATCAAAAGTAAAAACAAGAGGTCAAAGTCAAGATGAATTATCTTAAATAACACTTGTTGGAAGTATTTAAAGGTTTGACTCAAAGTTTATTATAGATAAACTCATAATTTACTCACTAACATCCCAATAATAATTTTTCTATCATACTATGTAAACTAACATCCCAATAATATCTTACTATGTACACTAACATCCCAATAATTCTTCTATCTTACTATGTACACAGGTAAAAAAGTCCAACCACTTAGCTTCGTGCAGTCAGCCATTGAGCAGCTCATCCCAAGCCACGACATCAGCCAGTGGGCAGCACCTGAGGACCTGATCTCACGGGACAACTACATGCTGAGCTGCATCAGCATGTACGAGGACTTCAAGCTCAAGATGATTGATGCCCTGACCAGATGTGTGAGGGTCACTCTCATGGGGCTCAGGAAGAGATTCCTCCAGGGGTGAGATTTTTTTTGTCAATAAATTGTGTATCCTTGACTTGGTCGTGTTCATGGATGTGAGTCTCTGATTGTTTCCCTTTAGTTGGGGTAAGTGAAGGCAGGTGTTGTTTCCAGTGGCCAAAGTATGTCCCTGAGTCTAACCAGCTCTGAAATTAGTTGGGGTAAGTTAAGGCAGGTGTTGTTTCCCTTGGCCAAAGTATGTCCCTGAGTCTAACCAGCTCTGAAATTAGTTGGGGTAAGTTAAGGCAGGTGTTGTTTCCAGTGGCCAAAGTATGTCCCTGAGTCTAACCAGCTCTGAAATTAGTTGGGGTAAGTTAAGGCAGGTGTTGTTTCCCATGGTATGTCCCTGAGTCTAACCAGCTCTGAAATTAGTTGGGGGAAAGTAAAGGCAGCTGGTCATTGTGCTGTCCACTCAATACCTTTCTGTGTCTAGGCTAATGAAACTTGGGGACCCTGCTTCACTTGTCCCTTAGGAATATAGCCTGGAAAGGGGGCTTAAATTTTACTTAAGCAGCCACAACTTTTGGTGTTGATTACAAAAGTAGAAAAAAGGTCAAAATTCTAGGCGAATTTTCAACAATTTATTGAATCTAAAATTATAAAACATTTTTAGCCCTTCATAATGGGCTCTGATATTCATTCCATGAGAAACTCATTTGGGAGCATTCACCCAAAAGGTCTCGGATATGACATCATTATTTAATTAAGTGGTAGGCTCCCATGATGATTATTGCATGTCTTTGCTTTTACTTCGGGTAAAGGAGTTACATTTTAAGTCAAAGTGAAAGGCCCTATAATGATTAGAAAAGACTATGTTTTTGGGTGATGATTTTCAATACTGGTGTTAAAAATTAAATTATGTACTGTTTATTTGGCCGCGGTGGTCTAAGTGGTAGCGCGCTGGACTGCCAAACCATGGCAAGAACTCAAGTCACAAGTCCGAGCCTTGGTAATGGCATGGCCTCCAGGGCATTGTGCTAGCCACACTTTCCCTTGCTCGTTAGTGGTGGCTGAGTAGCTTATGATTGCTACTTCACTTGCCCTAGAGTCCGCCATGGACTTAAAAAGGGGTTATGTACTGTTTATTTTATCTACATTGTAGATGTCCAAGTATGAAAGGCTTTCACTTGATTTTTTTTCTACCTATTCAACAAACAAACAAAAACTCATAGACCTGAAAAGAATAAATTGTTCCTCTTTTTTTTGTTGAGAATAAAGCTTAAACACCCAATGCATACTTAAGAAAAGTTTTTGCTGTCATGACCATTTTACAATCCAGTGGTTCCCATAGTTGGTGTAGCACAATGTCTTTGGGCAGGGATAACCCATCTATTTCACAGACTATAATTGCTATCTCAACTAAGTGTAAACCAAGAAACACTAGAGGGTAAAAGATGAAAGTATATTTAAGCTAAATAAGGGGCCCTGTTGAAACATACAAAAGAATAAGGTGCTGAAAATGTTTTTAAAAATCTGGTTACAGAGCTCCTATCAAAACAAAATTAGCTCTGAGCAACTTGTTGGTTATGTCTACACCTGGATGTGATAAAGACTTTCAATGATTTTTTTTTTTTTTGAAATTAAAATTTTTTTTTGTAGCAATGGACAATAATAACAGAAAGGTATAATGTCAATATGATTATAGTGTATTTTTAATCCTTTATATTAACTCGTGGCGTCGGCTTGATAGTTTACCAAAATACTTTGGATCAATTTTTTACCCACTTTCTCTTATGCTAGTGAGCAGAAATTTTGCAGGCAGACTCTTGGCAATGTTAAAAATGAGCTATCAAAATTTCAGATCGCTATAATGTACTGTAATTTAATTAATGAAATTTTAGATTATCTTTATGTACCTTTATGCAGTATGTAAATTTTTGTGCTAGGCTGTCAGGGTGCGTATTATATTGAACAACCTTTTTATCATTTTCCGGTATGTAATATATTGACAATACTTGTTTTAATATATTCCTGATCTGTAAAAGTTTATGCTAGTCTTTCGCACAGTGCACACTATAAACATGTTTTTATAACCTTCTCTGTGATCAAATTGAGCTGAAATTTAGCAGGCAGACTGTTGCAGTTTTTTACTATAAATCATTTATATATTTTCAAGTTTTGGATTTTTTATTGTAGTGTGATGCGTATTATAATAAACATATTTTTAGTTCTGTCTCTTATATGATGGATTTATAGTCAAAAACTGTTTTTCTGACCGTTTAAAAAAAAAAATTCTTATTTAACATATTTACATATTACAATAGGAGATGTGCATGCACACCAACTTAGTGTCACTAGTCGTGCTATAACAAGAGCAATATGAAATTTTTAGACTAAAGTTTCAATTACTGACTATTTTAATTAAAGATTCCTAAGATAATACTGAGAAGTATTCTTTGTTCTAAGAGATACTGGTATGTCCACTAACCCACTCTGTGTTACTGACAGAGCACTGAGCAAGAGGGAACTCATCTGGCAGAAATCAGCTTGTCAATCAAACCTTTCTATACAAGACAGTTTAATTTTAGCCTTCCTAAAATTCTAAAATAATTTCATGTATAAAATTGTATCATTTATGTTTACACATTAGGCAAGTAGCATTTTGGCTTCATAACAGATCATATTATTATTTTTGTTTTGTATTGCATGCCCCACCTGCACCCCTTTTTCTGCTAAGTGATCAAGATATGATTTATGGCTTGAAACAACATTGTAGAGAGCTGATAACCACTATTTGGTCTGCAAATATAATCCATTTTATTTGTTAGCTCCCTTTTCTCTCTCTTAGCACTCGCACTACTCAAGGAGAAGAAATAAACAAGGACAAGGTGCCTTTCTTCACCCTAGATGTGATCTTGCATCCCCCAGATGTGGTGAGTTTTGAGACTTACATATTTCATTAACAGTTAACAAGGCATTTTTTATTACTAATAGCAACTTATACATCCTTGTCAGTAGAGACTGTAATATGCACCAATTTTACTATTTATACAAACTTTTTCCATGTTACTAGAAACTCCATTATGCACCAATTTTACCATTAATACAAACTTATATATCCATGTCACTAGAGACTCCATTATGCACAAATTTTACTATTTATACAAACTTTTTCTTCATCTTTTTCACTAAATTTGTATATAATCTAGACAATTATAATTTTAATTTTAAAGGAATTAATGAATATTTATTTTTATAATTTAAACTTATTTGTGCCAATGATGCAAAGTTTAATGCACATTGTAAAATAGAATCTATTCCCTCTGTCAGTGCCCATTATTGGAATTAACAAACATGGAAATTTTTAGCTTTCCATTGGACCACAGTAAACATTAAATAACAACTCTTCTGGCATTTTCTTGAGTGTATTTTTTTTTTCTTTGTTGTTATTCCAGACCACCAAACCTAAGACGGCAAGCCTAGGCCAGGTCCTGAACAACGCTGTCGCAATAGTCCAAAATATCAGCAAGAAAGTTCTGATCTGGGAGAATCCGCCGCCTGCAGCGTTTGATGAGTTGGAAGTTAGGACCAAGCAAGTACCCAGCAGTGACCGAGACCTTAATGTCAAAAGTAAGATACCACGCGCTGGCTCAGGGTTTGTTGATATCAGATTAGCTTACCAAATTATTGGTTTTCTGAATAGATTTTAGACTATTTTCCACAAAAATAGTTTAATGGTTTGATCCTATGGTGTTGTATTTTTCATTTATTCCAACAAGCTTCTGATCTACATCTAAAAAAGAACTGCTACAAAGTCATCATGGAAAACAAGGATGTTATGAAATACAATAACCTCGGCCTGATAGCTGCCCCGCTGGTGGATGAAGTCAAGAGAGCCCTGAAGAGATTTGACAAGTATCAGTACATCTGGCTCCAAAACAAAGATGCCACTCTAGAGGTAAGTGTTTCATGAACAAGTTACCAAGTTATATTTTGTAACAAAATACCTTATATTCAACATGATGATAACATGATAATGGTAATCTGTGCGAATGTTCCCCAAGATGGTAATGAGCCTAAAAACCAAGTTTTTGACAAGTTCATATCTCTGTGAACTCAGTTCTCAACAAATCAAATCTGAGTGACAAGTTCATATCTCTGAACTCAGTTCTCAACTAATCAAGTCTGAGTGACAAGTTCATATCTCTGAACTCAGTTCTCAACTAATCAAGTCTGAGACATGATATCACAAAGAACAATATCTTAGCACAAGTTGAAATGCAACAAAAAAACTGATCGAGATTCTAATTTCAAAAATCCCGTCAGTACATTAACTTTACCGTCTTGTCTGTCGTGGTCCCACCCGCAGAAAAACAGAAGTAAAAAATGTACCACTTCCCGGGATCCTATTGAGCTGAAATTTTACACATAGACTTTTGTCACCTAACAGTGCATTCTATCGAAATTTCAAATTTCCTATCGATTGAATGTACTGTAATTAAATTAATTAATTTTAGTTGATCTCTATGTAGCATGTCAATGTTTATGCTAGTCTGTCGAGGGGTGCATAGTGTATTGAACATGCTTTTATTATAATATTTTCCTGATACGTAAATGTTTATGCTAGTATGTCGTACAGTGCAAATTACATTGAACATAATCAATACTTTTAGTTATCTCTCATGTATAAGGGATTTATAATCAAAAACTTTTGTCATTACGGGTTGTTTAATGCAATCCATTATTTATTGTTATTATTATCAGTAGGATATGCATATTTGCCAAAATTGCCGATACTGATATTACCGATATATTTTTTTACAGATATGAGTTCTGTTATGAGTAATGTTTAAGGAAAAAAATGCAGTCATATTTGATGACGTCATTCTTAAATTTATCACTCATAATTATTTATATTTTATATGTTAGGCTTCTGGTTTAATTAAGACAAATTTAAATTTAAAAAAACAAATCGTACAACTTCATTTGAATTATAAGTGTGTGTGTTGATTACCGTCCTCCGTATTTTGTGTTCATTCTTCGATGTCACCTTTCTTCATTTTTCTTTCTTTACCTTGTAAAAAATTCAGGAATATGGATCGGATATCTTTTTAAAAGAAAAAAAGCTATTACCATAATATCAGGGATAAAATAACCCATCAAAATTTAATAGTAAAACCAATCTTAAGTATAGAATTATTGCTTTCTTTATTAATAACTCATTTAACTTTGTATAAACAATAAAAATTTATCTTTAAACAAAGTTTCTTTTAGTAAGTGATACAGGTCTGTAATTACGGGTGTTTGATTTATCACCTTGCTTAAAGAGTGGAGTTATGTTGGCTAATTTCCTATCTTGAGGCACTTTACCCTGGTTTAGAGAGGCTTGAAAAAGAACTACTAGGATTGGGGACAGTTCATTGCTTAATTGTTTTAGTAACCTGGCAGGCAATTCATCTGGACCAGTAGCTTTGTTTATTTTAAAGTTTTTTAGGAGGGAATGTATAGCCTACCTATCATGTCCAAAGTTATGTTACCCATTTCTTCCATTTTATTTAAATTTATTAAAACTTCCTTGTCACCTGAGGCAGAAAATGATGATGCAAAATATGTGTTAAGGATATTAACTTTAGTTTCATTATCATTTTTCAAGAGCTACTCTTCCAGTTCTATAATAAAAGCGATTTTTTTTCAAAGTTAGTCTAAGACACATTAAAATATTACATCAGTGATGTGTTTACAAGTTTAAGATTGTGACAAAAGGAACTGTCCTACAAACAAATAACATTAGGAATTCCTTTTGAACCTTCAACTTTGACTCATAATTAATTCTAACCAATGGTTAAATGGCTTTTGCTCACAGACACCTTTTATGAATGAAACAATGGGAACAAAACAATAGTAAAGTAATAGAGTCAAAATGAGGTTGAAGGATGAATGGTTGCCAATGACAAGTCTGCACACAGTACATTTTGTTATTCCATGCGAAACTAATTGTTTTAGACAATGCATGCATCTTTGCTATTAGAGCAGTTACGGTATACTCGGCATAGGTATCACTTACAGTGTTGTATTTCCAAGTATACGATTGTTGGCCGATACCTTAATATCATAGCACATGGTACACTGTATCCTGGCAGTACATATTGTGAGGAATTTAGGGCGGTTAGGGCGCTAGAATATGTTTGGCCTTTGAGGTGCCGCTGAACTAACGGGCGAGTCCAGATGACCAGAGGTGCGAACTTGGGAATCAAAGGACATAGGAACCGCGAACGAGGCTTTGAAGACGGGAGCTGGCCAGGCGGGCAAATAATCTAGCCCGGGTGTCAGGTATGGCAGACCGAGATACACGGCCGTAAGGTAGATGACAGGAGCCGACGAGGAAAGGGGGGATTACTGACCATGACGGGGTACACCCACCTACCCCCGTCTTATCTAAGGGGAGGTACAATTTGATTGACAGGACTTTCGGACAGCGGAGTCTAAGGGGCGGAGTCTGAGAGAATAAGAACGCTCGGACTCAGACACACACACAGGTAGGAAGACACACGTTGGGACACACACACGGACTGAAAGATGTAACCTTAGGTAGAGAATGATAGTAAACAAAGAAGGAAATGAAATAAAGAGATATTGTAGTAGTTCTTGAGTCGTTGAGTTGGTGTTTAACATGTAACCAAGTATGTGCAGATGGAGAACTAGAGTGCAAGTACATAGAGACAATTAACCTAAGAGTAACCCAGGAGCTCCACAATATTAATACTAGAACTCTTTTGGTTCTTTCATTAACGGAAACGGAACTGATATATTAATTTGTCAAGATGTTTATAAATCTAAATGATTTTTTTTTTCTGAAATTTTGTTTGTCACTTATTATGAAATATCGGTGACGTCAATATCAGGAACTTTACATTCTACCAAGATAACCGATATTGTGATATCAGTATCGATATATCAGCTGGATATCGGCTGGCTGACTTAACGGTAGACCCTTATTTATTATTTTGCCCCACTTCTTCATTTAATAAAATAAATATTCCAATTGAATTGTGAATTTTCAGGAATTCATGAAAACCAACCCTGGTTTGTACGAGTTCAAGGAGGAGCAACTCCGTTTGACAAAATTGTATGAAGAAGTGGAGAATATTGAACCAGAGATTCATTTGGAAAGCATCGTTCTTAAAACAGGCAAGTTTTAATATTATTTTATTATGAAATAGGTAATAAAATATTCATGAAATTTATTTTAAATAAACACAGTTTGAAATGGACGTTTTTTTCTCTTCATAACAGCAAATATTCAGAGAAATTAGTGTTAGAACAACTTCGCCTGTCTTGTTAACCTGTAACTGACCAGTTGAACTGACCAATTGACTATGGGCTAACCATTTGAAATAATACCAACTTGTTGATCTGTATCTGACCAGTTGAAATACCTATTGCCTAGGAACTGACCTATTGACCAGGACCTAACCATTTTTAAATGATACTGACATGTCAACCTGTATCTGACCAGTTGAAACTACACAACTTGGGCCTACCCAGTTTAAATGTAACTCAGTCTAGAACTGACCAGTTGACCGTACATGTTGACTTGACCTGACTTTCTGACCTCACCATTGGACCTTACTAATTTGAACATGATTAGCACACTTGGACTGCCAAACAGTTTTGATAATTTGCTCAATAAAATCACCATTATAATACCATCATGCATCTAGAGACCATCAAGAGGCAGCTGCTGGGAGAAATAGCATCGTGGATGCTTGCCTATGGCTACAAGCTGAATGGCCTCATCATTGAGATCTTAGATGACATCACAAAGTTCATGGGGGACAACCACAAAGTCCTCAGCAAGCCAATCAAAGACATGGATGATATCCGCCTGGCCATGGCTGCCTTGACCTCGATCAAAGAGAACTACATAAGTATTGATCAACAGATAACTCCTATAGAGGTAAACATTGCCCTGAGTTGGGAGGACTCCTATAGAGGTAAACATTGCCCTGAGTTGGGAGGACTCCTATAGAGGTAAACATTGCCCTTAGATGGGAGGACTCCTATAGAGGTAAACATTGCCCTTAGATGGGAGGACTCCTATAGAGGTAAACATTGCCCTTAGATGGGAGGACTCCTATAGAGGTAAACATTGCCCTTAGATGGGAGGACTCCTATAGAGGTAAACATTGCCCTTAGATGGGAG
>MUZC01004677.1:18115-38371 GCA_002072015.1 Radix auricularia | reverse complement strand
TGATTATAGCTGTGGTCATGGGTCTACATGACAGGAGATGTTGGTTGGGGTCTACAGAACAGGTGAATATAGGTGTGGTCATGGGTCTACAGAACAGGTGAATATAGGTGTGGTCATGGGTCTACATAACAGGTGAATATAGGTGTGGTCATGGGTCTACAGAACAGGTGAATATAGGTGTGGTCATGGGTCTACAGAACAGGTGAATATAGGTGTGGTCATGGGTCTGCAGAACAGGTGAATATAGGTGTGGTCATGGGTCTACAGAACAGGTGAATATAGGTGTGGTCATAGGTCTGCAGAACAGGTGAATATAGGTGTGGTCATGGGTCTACAGAACAGGTGAATATAGGTGTTGTCATTTGTCTACAGAACAGGTGAATATAGTTGTGGTCATGGGTCTGCAGAACAGGTGAATATAGTTGTGGTCATGGGTCTACAGAACAGGTGAATATAGGTGTGGTCATGGGTCTACAGAACAGGTGAATATAGTTTCCATGGGTCTATAGGACAGGTGAATATAGGTGTGGTCATGGGTCTACAGAACTGGTGAATATAGTTTTCATGGGTCTAAAACTGGTGAATATAGTTGTCATGGGTCTACAGAACAGGTGAATATAGGTGTGGTCATAGGTCTACAGAAGAGGTGAATATAGGTGTGGTCATGGGTCCACAGAACAGGTGAATATAGGTGTGGTCATGGGTCTACAGAACAGGTGAATATAGCTGTGGTCATGGGTCTACAGAACAGGTGAATATAGGTGTGTTCATGGGTCTACAGAACAGGTGAATATAGGTGTGGTCATGGGTCTACAGAACAGGTGAATATAGTTGTCATGGGTCTACAGAACAGGTGAATATAGGTGTGGTCATGGGTCTACAGAACAGGTGAATATAGGTGTGGTCATGGGTCTACATAACATGTGAATGTAGGTGTGGTCATGGGTCTACAGAACAGTTGAATGTGGGTGTGGTCATGGGTCCACAAAACAGGTGAATATAGTTGTGGTCATGGGTCTACAGAACAGGTGAATATAGGTGTGGTCATGGGTCTACAGAACAGGTAATATAGGTGTGGTCATGGGTCTACAGAACAGGTGAATATAGTTGTGGTCATGGGTCTACAGAACAGGTGAATATAGTTGTGGTCATGGGTCTACAGAACAGGTAAATATAGTTGTGGTCATGGGTCTACAGAACAGGTGAATATAGTTGTGGTCATTGGTCTACAGAACAGGTGAATGCAGGTGTGGTCATGGGTCTACAGAACAGGTGAATGTAGGTGTGGTCATGGGTCCACAGAACAGGTGAATATAGGTGTGGTCATGGGTCTACAGAACAGGTGAATATAGTTGTCATGGGTCTACAGAACAGGTGAATATAGGTGTGGTCATGGGTCTACAGAACAGGTGAATCTAGGTGTGGTCATGGGTCTACAGAACAGGTGAATATAGGTGTGGTCATGGGTCTACGGAACAGGTGAATATAGGTGTGGTCATGGGTCTACGGAACAGGTGCATTGTTGGCAAGATGTTTAGATATTTGTCTTTGTAACAACTTCTTCTTAAATGTATTATTTGAGATTTTTTTTCTATACAGCAAGTAAAAAACACTCTCAAATCTCATTTCATTTTTAAGAAGTTTTCTAAAAATTATTTGTAATTTGTTTGTCAATATTGCCACTGATGTCTCTAGGTGCCGGAGGCTACCAAAGGGCCTGAAAGACTGGCCAGCATTCAACGATCTAAAAAAGAGGATTGACGACTTCAATGAGACTGTGCCGCTGCTGGAGCTGATGGCCAACAAGTCCATGCAGACCAGGCACTGGCGGCGGATCGAGGGTGTGGCTAACTATAAGTTTGACTTTGACCTCTCCTTTGACCAACCCATGGAGATTGTCATGGAGAGTGTCCACCTGAAGGACATCATGAAGGCTCCCCTCCTTCCTGTCAAAGATGATGTTGAGGTATGCCTCACTGAATGCTGGTCAAGAAGCATGTGTGCTAGCTGGCATATCAGATGTTGCAGATTCGAGTCTCTGTGAAGACGGGGACTTGTTCCCATGGCCTAAGGGTGACCAATGAGTCAACCCATCTCCAATGCGTACTGACTTAGGTTAGGGGAAAAAGGCAGCGTGACATTGTGCAATCACAATACCCTCATAGCTGTGACCTGTGAACACTGCTTCACTTCCCAAACAGGCCAGCATGGTCTGGTGATCTAATGAAATGAATCTTGGATACAATAGATATAGATTATATATTTATTCGTGAATAAAGAAGTAGGTCTGTAATGCATTAAAAAAAATCACCAAGTGGCATGTGGCCTGTGAGCCTCAGGTTACCCACTGCTGATTTAAATCATTCAACTTTATGTAGCCATGTGTTGATGGTTTGAAAACAATTTGTTTATTAAGATAGGAAAATTCTTAAGTGAGAATATTTGCTTTATTTTTTCTTATGCTTAGTGGTACAAGAAAAATTTTGCATTAGAATGATTTATAATAAATCTCAAAATGAAAAGGCTAAAGTAGAACAGTAAGGTAAGGAAACAATGGAAAAGACAGAATCTGAGAGACATAAACTGTATAAATTATTAGATGCACAAATTAGATTTTGGGTAAAATGTTGGCTGACAAGCTCATGGTGAGAAATATTTGTTTAAATTGTTGTTTTAGTGAAAATTATTGTTTTATTTGGCATCTACGTCAACTATGAAATGATGTCCTTCAGGACATCTGCATCTCTGCTGTAAAAGAGAAGGACATTGATGCCAAACTGAGGCAAGTGATTTTGGACTGGAGCAATCGGACAATGTCTTTCTCAAATTTCAAGAATCGAGGAGAGCTTCTCTTAAAGACATCAGAGGCTCAGGAAACGATAAGTCTTCTAGAAGATTCTTTGATGGTCCTGAGTTCCTTAATTAGCAACAGGTGACTCAATACTTTATATTCTGTCAAATTGTTGGGATATACCTTATGGTGTCATTATTTTAATAAAAAAATATTATTTTGTCTATAAAGCTAAGACGTACATGTTTTTTCTACTGATAACTTGAATGGCTAAGATAGAAGATTTAATGGGTGCTAACAGCTTAGTAGATTGACTGAACATCCTGACTGAACACAATGACTGAACATACTGACTAAAGAAACTGATTGAACAGACTGACTGAACATACTGACTGAAGAAACTGATTGAACAGACTGACTGAACATACTGACTAAAGAAACTGATTGAACAGACTGACTGAACATACTGACTGAAGAAACTGATTGAACAGACTGACTGAACAAAGTGATGGAAGAGACTGACTGAACAGACTCACTGAACAGACTGATTGAACAGAGTTACTTAACAGACTGATTGAACAGAGTTACTTAACAGACTGATTGAACAGAGTTACTTAACAGACTGATTGAACAGACACACTGAACCGAATGATTGAACAGACTCACTTAACAAGCTAAATGAACAGACTCACTGAACTGACTGATTGAACAGACTCACTGAACTGACTGATTGAACAGACTCACTGAACAGACTGATTGAACAGACACACTGAACCGAATGATTGAACAGACTCACTTAACAAGCTAAATGAACAGACTCACTGAACTGACTGATTGAACAAACTCACTGAACAGACTCACTGAACTGACTGATTGAACAGACTCACTGAACAGACTCACTGAACTGACTGATTGAACAGACTCACTGAACAGTCTGATTGAACAGACTCACTGAGCAGACTGATTGAACAGACTCACTGAACAGAGATTGAACAGACTCACTGAACAGACTAATTGAACAGACTGCAGAGTTTTGAAGTTAACTGATTGCCTTTGATGAATTTACTGGTGAACTTGATGAAACATACTAGCAACTGCTAAGAAAAAATATGAAACATCCAGGCAAACTATTTATTAAATGTGCCTAGAAACTTGGTGAGCACTGGATGCATTATTAAGAGGTAGCTTTGCTACTTCCAAATGTTGGTACACTCATGATTTTCACCCTCACATAAGTTAAATGTTGGTGTAATCATGAGTTCCACCCTAACAATAGTTAAATGTCTATGTTTGCATCTGTGCTCCCATTTTCCTGTCATTTATGAGGGAAAATCTTTTGAGATATCAAAACATAAGTACCAGAAAAACCAATAGTGAACTTTTTCTGGGTTGAGAGACTAACCCAACAAGCACTCAACACACTTTGCTTGTTGGAACTGGAAACCCCAGGCAGTTGTAAGTCATAACCTGTGGCAGTTGGAAGTCATAACCTGTGGCAGTTGGAAGTCATAACCTGTGGCAGTTGGAAGTCATAACCTGTGGCAGTTGGAAGTCATAACATGTGGCAGTTGGAAGTCATGATCTGTGGCAGTTGGAAGTCATAACCTGTGGCAGTTGAAAGTCATGATCTGTGGTAGTTGGAAGTCATAACCTGTGGCAGTTGGAAGTCATGATCTGTGGCAGTTGGAAGTCATAACCTTTGGGCAGTTTGAAGTCGTGATCTGTAGCAGTTGGAAGTCATAACCTGTGGCAGTTGGAAGTCATGATCTGTGGCAGTTGGAAGTCATGATCTGTGGCAGTTGGAAGTCATAACCTTTGGGAAGTTTGAAGTCATGACCTGTGGCAGTTGGAAGTCATAACCTGTGGCAGTTGGAAGTCATGATCTGTGGCAGTTGGAAGACATGACCTGTGGGCAGTTGGAAGTCATGACCATTGAAACTTCAGCAGTTAGTGTTATTTTCTAACTGTAACAATTCTCCTATCCTTTGATTCCTACCTCAACAGATCGTTTGTTCTTGCAGGTACAATGCCCCTTATAAGAATAAGATACAGCAATGGCTGTACAGTCTGAGTACCACAGCTGATGTCTTGGAACAATGGATTGTTGTGCAGAACACTTGGATTTACTTGGAGGCAGTGTTTGTTGGGGGAGACATAGCTAAGCAGTTACCACAGGTGAGAGCCAGTGTAACAAGGTAAAAATCATGTTTTATTTATTCATCAAATTTGCTGTGAGAGCTTAGTTTTGAAACACTGGATGGGGCATTGATGAAATAAAAACTTTTGTTGTCATATTAATCCTTTTGTGCATGCTGGTCTTAGATTAAGAAGATTAATTTAGGTTTTCTTTTCCAAAAATGGGGAAGATATTTTAGATGTTCTTTTCCAAAAAATCATGAAGTCATTTTAGATGTTCTTTTCCAACAAATCATGAAGTTATTTTAGATAATCTTTCCCAACAATTCAGGAAATTATTTGATAAGATTTTTGCCAAATAATTTCTGCTTCTCTGTCAATGACCAGGAATCCAAACGCTTCTCTGCCATTGATAAGAGCTGGATGAAAGTGATGCAGAGAGCCCATGAGAATGACAACGTCGTCTCCTTCTGCTCTGGGGATGACATGATGACACAGATCTTGCCCCATCTCCAGGAGCAGCTGGACCTGTGTCAGAAGTCTCTCACTGGGTCAGTAACAGTACTAAGTCATGTCCCCCCCCCCATATACATGTAATAAATTTCATCCGCCAAGATTGATTCGGCTAAGTACCGACTTAGTGTACATGGTATAGTCATCCAAGATGGAAATTTTGAAAAACAAAGCATTTAAAATGGTAACATTGAATATTTCCACAAAGTGGTTGGTACATATTTTCCATTTTGCAAACATTTGTCCTTAACATGTTTGTTACTTTGTAGTTGCATTTATTGTGGACATAAGCTGCACACCAGCACTTTTTAAAAATTAAGTGTATATATATAAATATAGAAAGCACAAACTTTGCTAAGGTAATTTTACAATTTGATGCTGTCTCATTTTCTTTAGGGCAGCCGCTGTCAGAATGGAATTTATTATGTTCACAAAATCATGATTGGTTTCCTCTTAAAACTGTTTAGCTAATATAACTTGATCTTGTTTAGGGCTGTCAGATTTTATGTCAAGATGTATGTTCAGTTCATTATGAGAGTAACAGTAAAGTTTCTAAATTAACGTAATAAAATAAAGAATTTAATAGCCATTTTGAGCATTATCGTTCCTGTGGAATAAAGATCTCGAAATTTAAATAGCATTGCTTATATTATAAGATGTAGATAACCACCTTTTTATCCATAAATAGATATTTGGAGAAAAAAAGGCTCCTATTTCCCCGATTTTTCTTTGTGTCTGATCCCTCTCTGCTGGAGATCCTTGGTCAGGCTAGTGATTGTCACACAATACAGGTATTAAATATATTTTTTATTGATATGAGACAATGCAGCCGCACCTCTCTAAGTCAAATTTTAAAAAATTCGACTTAGAGAGTTCTTGAGTTAGGGAAAATGGAGTAATAGGTGCAGAATTTGGCAGGGACCTAACAATTTGATAAAGGGAGATTTTTGACTTAGGGAAGTTTGCCTTAGCGAGGTCCGACTGTACGAATAAATTCAATGAAAGTTTTACTGTGATGATTGTGCATGCAGACTTAAATTAAGAATTTCATTAAATTCAAGGACCACTGATGGCTGAATTTAATGCCTATGGCCTTGAGTTACTCACAGTGCTAAGATTTTTGAAGTTATATAATTAATTTCATTTATAATTAATTCCAGGTTTTGGCTTTATATTTTAATGCCAGAAATAAAATTAAAAATTGTAAGAGGCATACAGAAAATTGTGTGTAAAATTAGTAATAAAATAATATATTTTAAAAAAGTATTCTATCCCCCCTTTCAATTGTGTAATGATAAGTTCAGTATTCTTTCAACCTATAAAATTTATATTGCCTTAACAAGAGTATTTTATACATTTTCCTTAATATGGTTGAACAATAATTGTTAAACTACATTTTTCTTTCTATTCTTTACTATAACAACAAAAATTCTTACTGCAGTAGTGCATCATTAAAAAAATATTAACCCATTATTATATTAACTGGGTCATTTGTTCCTCTTTATTAAAATTCATGACAACCTGTCTGGTACATCCTCATTTAGTTAGACATTTTTAAGTTACTTTTTTTTCTTGGGAAGAGGTGTTTCTTTTTTTTTTAAACTTAAAAAAGTTTTTTAAAAATAAATTTTACTGAAATCCAAAAGCCCCTGCGGAATAAACTGCAATTTATTTTTTAAAACTTGTTCCACCAGGCTCACCTTCTTGGCCTGTTTGACAACATAAAGATGGTGGAATTCCATGAAAAGACTTATGATCTTATCTTAGCTGTCATCTCACGAGAGGGGGAAAAGATACCAGTAGGATTCATTCATTATTGTTGTTTTATTTACAAATGTTTACATTGGACTCAAATATTGTCCTCAACAAAAGTAGTTTTTACCACTTTAGAATTTTCAAGATTTTTGTTTTCTGTGTCTTTAATTTTTTAGTAATTTTTTTTATGCTGGGCTGTTAACAGGGCACAAATCTGTCAGTATTGAATAAAAATGATAGTATTTTAAGATGCTGGGCTCCTTGCACTATAGATAAAAATGGTAAACTAGAAATATAAAGACCAATATGCATTCAATGTAAAACATTACTATCATTATTAAACAAAACATGATATGGATGGTATACTTGTGCCATGGATGGTATACTTTGGCCATGCATGGTATACTTTGGCCATGGATGGTATACTAAGGCTAAGTTTATCAAACAACAATAAGTCAGATTGTTGGTCCAGAAGATAAACTTTTAAAAAGGTGTTTCATGAATGCAAGTTAGTAGGAATATTGGAATAGTTAATGGCAAAGAAGTCCATTTTTTTATAACACAAAAAGAGAAAGACATTTCACTGAATGTTTTCATCTATGTCTCATTAACAGAAAGAATATAAAATGTTCCTGCAGAAGACTATTGACGCAAAGTAAATGAGTGTTTCAATTTTATGAGTGGCATTCTGGAATGTTTCTAGCATTTAAAATAAATTTGGTCCAAATAACTAGCAATTTGTAGTAAAACTTTCTCCTCAACAGTAATATTTTAGTGACAAATTTTACATAAAGGACCTTTAATATAAGGTCTGCTTTTGAGCATTTCTCAATTGAAAAGATGACATTTTTTGTCAGTTGAATGTTTGTGTGTACCATGTTGCCCTAAGTTTTGATGAATCTCTCTTTTAAAATATATCCAATGCGTTGTGTTTAAACAAACAGGGGAAGGAAATGTAAGATGAAATGTTTTGAATTTCAGCTGGATAAATTTGTCAAGTGTGAAGGCAACGTTGAACACTGGCTTGATGCCTTGATGTTGGAACAACAACATTCCTTACATAATATCATCAGATTTGCTTACATTGATGTCACCAGCTCAGAGTTTGAACTTGACCGATTCCTTGGCCAGTTTCCTGCTCAGGTTTGTTTCTTTTACAGTAAATGACTTGATTGTGTTTTGTTTACTTTCACACATCCAGAAATTTACCAGTTAGTTTAACAAATATCCCCAAATCCTTCATAATTGTTACACTCATTTGAAGAATAAGAAATAGTGGGGCACCCATAAAAATTTAATGCTGCTTTATGAATTAAGAATAATATGTCAGAACGATGTTTAAATTCTTGCAATACAGTGTTATGTATTACAGTTGTGATGGTACAGGTTGTGTCAATGACTGAAATGTAAGGTCAGCTGATAAGATCACTGTTGTAAGCTCTCGTATGTCATGATGTTGACAAGTGGGGGGAGGGAATTAGTGATAGCGCTGTGTGCATGCTTCCCCTACATTTACCTTAATGTTTGTTGAAGTTTTGAGGACATTTGTTCAATAACTTTCAGTCCATTTTGTAAACAACTTTCATTAATACTTTTTTTTTTATTGTATTACTAATAATGAAATCCATAAATTTAAAACACTGTTAAAGTGATGATTGAGAATGTAAAATATTTAGCAAGGAGTAGTGCTATCAATAGCACTGAAATTTAGATACTGCATATACTCGTCCTAAAGCCCACTAATTTTTGACAATATTTAGGGGGAAATTTTGAGGAGTTGGCTTACGAGCATATCAGAGGTGGTTTCTGCATGTACATTAAATATTGGTGTTGTTATTGTAAATCATCAAAATTTTTGTCTACATTCTACAAGATTCCACTGCTCTACCAGAAGCTATCAAATATTATTAAACATCTTCACTTACCTTATTTATTCATTTTATTCATTTTTGTGAATGTTTTAAGAAATCTTTTTTTTTTTAAATTTCAACAACATATTTTTATGTACACCCTTTTGCCATTGTTTACCAAAATACAAAACCAGTAACTCTTGGGGTTGGCTTACGAGCAGGTTACACACTATCCATACTATTCTCTTCCAAAATAAGGGGGGTCGGTTTATGAGCGATCAGGTTATAGAACAAGTATATATGGTAAGTTATTACATACAGTAAAAATAAATCTATATGAGGAACATATAATTTTTATCAACAACTCTGTTAAAGCCTTTTTTTTATTTCTTCTTATGGATTTTAAATTTAGCACAAAATATAAATTGGAATCTGATTAAAATTGTTTTTTACTACCTCAAACATTTTATTTCCCATGTTCCTATGTGAAGGTTGGACTGTTGGGCATACAGTTCCTGTGGACCAAGATTGCAGAGGAAGCTCTGAAAGTGGCCAAGTATGACAAGAAGTTCATGGCCAACGCCAACAACTTCTTCCTCAGCTTACTCAACAGCCTCATTTCTAAAACCACGGAGAACTTAACCAGCATGGACAGGGTCAAGTACGAGACACTCATCACCATACACGTGCACCAGCGGGATATCTTTGATGATCTGGTCAGAGGATAAGAATTACATCACATTGTCTTCATTTTTGTATTGGTATCCAAAGTTGACCTTATCTCATTTTTGTATTGTATCCAAAGTTGACCTTATCTCATTTTTGTATTGGTATCAAAAGTTGACCTTATCTCATTTTTGTATTGGTATCAAAAGTTGACCTTATCTCATTTTTGTATTGGTATCAAAAGTTGATCTTATCTCATTTTTGTATTGGTATCAAAAGTTGACCTTATCTCATTTTTGTATTGGTATCAAAAGTTGACCTTATCTCATTTTTGTATTGTATCCAAAGTTGACCTTATCTCATTTTTGTATTGTATCCAAAGTTGACCTTATCTCATTTTTGTATTGTATCCAAAGTTGACCTTATCTCATTTTTTCAACATTTTTAAATTGATTAATGAGACCTTTCTTGAATCTGTTTGATGCATGTATTTGGTTTCTACAACTGAGTCAGCCCCCGGGCACCTATTTGTTCATGTCTTGCACCTAGATACATTGCTGTCACTGTGACATGACTAGAGACAAAGTGCAATGTGAACATGACATATTTATTGACAGACTAAGCGCAATGTGAACATGACATATTTGTTGACAGACCAAGCGCAATGTGAACTCTGTGATGAGCTTTGATTGGCTGAAGCAGGCCAGGTTTTACTTCTCTGAGGAACAAGACCTGGCCATGGTCTGTATCACTGATGTTGTGTTCATCTACCAGAACGAGTACCTGGGATGCACTGACCGTCTGGTCATCACACCTCTCACTGACAGGTCAGTGGTGTCACTTTTTAGCCTCTCACTCCCTACTTATTTCATGTAGGATCAAGTTTAACTTTTAAACTTCAAGCAAATCTTTAGATATTTTAATCTGCAATGCTTTTGAGCTTTCCACTTATATCACCAACCTGTGAAGCATTATGAAGTAGCCTATTAAACAAACGTCTACCTTTATATTCATTATTTTGTTTGTGTATCCAGGTGCTACATCACTCTAGCACAGGCCCTGTGGATGTCCATGGGTGGAGCGCCTGCTGGTCCTGCTGGAACTGGCAAGACAGAGACCACCAAAGACATGGGTCGATGCCTGGGGAAGTATGTGGTTGTCTTCAACTGTTCTGACCAAATGGACTTCAGGGGACTTGGCCGTATTTATAAAGGTTGGCCCATAACCTGTCCTTAACTTTTGGTCATCATGTGTTGTTAAGATTTTGTCTCTTTTTTTAGGAACACATATAATCCATAAACATATATTATGGATGACATTGGCTTTCACATCCATATCTAACTGGGTTCTAGGTCAAGGCTAGGGCTGTCAATTTTGTTGAAAATGCTGCCCGGGTACCAAATTTCGAATGGGTACCCGGGTTACCCGTTCAAAACATCGCATAATTTTCCCCGTCATACAGCTATACGTGCAACCTAGCCACCTTCCATGCACCTTATTTCTCACAGTAACCACACGGCCGACGTCTAAAAGTGACATCACATGATTTTGGCCGATTTGTACCCCCCCCCCCCCCCCCCCCCCNCCCCCCCCATAAAAGCCGTACCTCCTTTTTGAAAATGAACATTTATGAAATAACTTTATTGTCACTTAAGTTTGTATTAAATGTTAAGTTGAACCCTATTAAATCGATACACGTGTAAATCCAAGTAAATCGTCAATAAATAAATTGTAAGCGTTCAAGTTTTTAAGTGGAACTTTCATTTTAAGTTGCACGTTTTGATGTGACGTCACATTTCTAAAACACACACCCCCTTCGTCACAAATGTATCCTCCATAGGTCCAAAACGTCATTTTAATTTATTAGACTGTTAGTAACTAATTTATTGACTTTTAAAAAATTACAAATTTTGGTGTATTATTTTTTAAAAAATTGGAGGTACTCGTGGTAACGAACACGCACAACACAATCAAATGGGGGGAGGAGAGGGGGTAGATAAACAACGTCTACAATCGGAAATCCTATGTCAGCGTATCTCAAAGTAACTTTAATGTTAAAGCAGGGATGTTTTTATTAACAATACCAAACACGGCCTCATTCATCTCTATGCAGTCCCGCCCCACGGCCGACGACTTACCCATTTGAAATTGTTAGTAACTGATTAATTTATTAACTTTAAATACTGACAACCTTGTACATCAGTTTTTCCAGGTCAACACGTTTTAATTCACACAAGAAGCACAAGCGAATGCAAGGGGTGTGGGTTATATGAATGAAGGGAGGAGAGGGGGGTAGATAAACAATATAAGCTAGTATCAATTGGAGTATTTCAAAGCGAAGTTACTGTCACAGAAGGGATTTCTTTTACTAACAAACAGCCGCTTTTATCTCTAACATTATTATTTTTGGCAGAAAACTTTTATTTTCCTTTCTATATGATTCTTTTAAAGCGCCAAAACCTTTGGCGATTTCTGTTTCACGTTGAGAGAAAAAGATGTATCCAAATACATTTCCCGTTGACAGATATTTCTCCTTAGCTGTAATTTACTGCATTTATTTCAAACTAACATTTTCATTTGAAAAATTATTTCGCAAAAAAAAAAAAAAGAAAAAAAAAAGCTGAATGGGAGCCGAAGTTTGGCCTCCGTTAATCAGATGGCAAAGGGTACCCGGGTCCTGGGTACCTGTTGACAGGCCTAGTCAAGGCCCTGGTTCTTGATGATCTGTCCATATTTTTGTCTTAAGGAGCATTTCCAAATCCAGCTAACTACTGAAAAATCTGGAATTATGCTACTGAAATTTCACCATATCATTATCAGTGGACCTACAGCCCACATAGGGCCCTGGCCTTCTCAGTTACATTCTTAACATTAGACTGATCCACGGCCTTCTACTTTCATGGCTGGATCTCCAGCTGCTGTGGGTCATTGCCACCTCATCCGTACATTTAACTCTTGTTTGCCTTAAGGCGTCTGCCTCTTGGTTTCTCTCGATAGACTCTGTCAACAGACTAACTTTGATGTCCTACAGACTAACATTCTTTCTAGATGACCCATCCATCACAGTCTGTCTTTTTTAATCCCTTACTCTATGGACAAATCTTCAAACAAACTTTCTGAAGTAATTCTAAATTATATTAACTAGGGCTGGTAACTTTGGAAAAATTAACAATTAATTTCATGAGTTAATCGTTAATTTAGATTAAAGCCAAACATGTCAATGGAAGTAGCAAAATCAAGTAATTGACTTCTTGTTTTATTGAGTTATTTCCCCTGTCTCATAAACAGAAAAATATATTTTTTAACTGCTATGGACTGTTGTTCTATGTTCCTCAGAGATACAGATATCTGTGATCTTGGCTATTATATTGTTTATAATTATTTTTTCAATAAATTGAAGAAAAGAAATATAAATATTTTCTTAAATTTTTATCGATTAAAATTATTTTAATAGATATTTAATCAATAAAAATGTTAACGATTAATCGAGAAATTAATCTTTAATTTCCACAGCCCTGATATTAACACAAGATCATAATAAGAGAAGGGAATCGACAGAAACTTTATAATTAGATAATCCTCAGGTTTTTAACATTTATTTGCTTCAACATGAGGTGTGGCATGTTCAAATTAAAAAAAAATTTCTTGTGCCTCTTTCTTCAGGTCTCGCTCAGTCAGGAGCCTGGGGCTGTTTTGATGAGTTTAATCGCATTGACCTCCCTGTACTGTCTGTGGCCGCCCAACAGATTTACATTGTGCTGTCAGCCAAGAAAGAAAAGAAAAAAGAATTTATTTTCACAGATGGGGACAGGGTGTCCCTGAATCCTGAATTTGGGATATTTCTCACAATGGCAAGCATCAAACTATTTCTTATTTATATTAGACCGTACTGGGTCATATGTAATAAAATGGCTTAGTTTATAAGCTACCTTGATCTTAAAGGAATGTGTCAAATTACTATTTGACTTACAGTTTGGCTTAATGTATTTTGATTCATGCTGGGGATTATCTCAACTCAATTACTAAGTAAATGTTCTGGATCATTTTAGATTTTATACATGCAAGGTATATTAATTAAATTTTTTTGTGACTGAAATAATTTAAGAAAAGATTTAAAAATGGTTTCTTGTTTTTTAAATAACAAATAAAAGTAAATCTCAGTTCAAATTCTTAAGAAATCTGTTGTGACTTGTTTGATAGAATCCTGGCTATGCTGGCAGACAAGAGTTGCCAGAGAATTTAAAAGTACAGTTCAGAACAGTATCAATGATGGTTCCTGACAGACAGGTGGGAGAAACACAATTTATTCCTTTATACCGTTGGACATGCAGGCTCAAAACATTTAATAAGTATAAGATTTTGAGGAGTTATTAGTGTGTTTGTTAATTAGGTAAAACTGTGTGTGTTTATTATGTACAACTCTTGTAAAGCCATTGATTGAAGTTTTAACATTAAATATTTTAATAATTATAATTACATTGAGACTGCATTGTCTTAAATGTAATGCACAATTCATATTCCACTATTGTTTTACTTGAATATTGATAAAATTTAAATTAGATAAACTTATGTTACTTATATTTGGGTGTGTTTGTTGTGTGTAGCTCACAGGTGTTGTATTAAACAATATCTTGTGTAGTAGAGTCATTTTAGCTTGTTGTTGCGAACCTCTAAAACCAAAATAATGAATTCATCTTTTGCTCCACAGATCATCATGAGAGTCAAACTTGCATCTTGTGGCTTTATAGAAAATATTGTGTTGGCGCAGAAGTTTTTTACACTTTACAAACTGTGTGAAGAGCAACTGTCTAAACAGGTAGTTGGGGATATTCTGTGTTTTAAATAAGTTAAAATGGGGAATTCAATTATATCATATTTCTTTCAAGATCAGGGTAAAAAAACGTGGGGTGATTTTTGTTCAGTTATAATGACTTTTGTGCGAGGCACAGTACATTTAAGAATAAAAATTATGAAGAACTTTCCAATTCTTTGCCTAAAAACTCATGAATTTGTTATTCTGTGGCTCAATAGAGTCTTAACTTAATTAGCTTTTTTTAAAAAAAAAATAACATTCTTGTTGAATTTGAGCTATCTTATCTCTTCTGTGAAATTATCATTCATGTCAGAGTGATTACTATGTGACCTTGTTAGGGAGACAGAATAAAAGGTGCTAACTTGTAAACTCTTTTTGTGTTGTAGACATGGTTGATAAGATTACATATTAATAACCTATATAGTCAATTGAAGCTGCTCTTTAAGTTTGTTCTCAATGGTAGAATACTGCACTCACATTAGGTACACTACGATTTTGGACTCAGAAACATTTTGTCGGTGCTTAGAACGCTGGGGTCAGAAAAGAGGTCAAGGCCAGAGGACACGGAGAACACAATTGTCATGAGAGTGCTCAGGGATATGAACCTGTCGAAACTGGTAAATAAGACAATTGTCATGAGTCTTGAGGGAAATGAACATGTGTAAACTGGTAAATATGTCAATTGTCATGAGTCTTGAGGGAAATGAACATGTGTAAACTGGTAAATATGTCAATTTTCATAAGTCTTGGGGGAAATGATCATGTGTAAACTGGTAAATATGTCAATTGTCATGAGTTTTGTGGGAAATGAAATGTGTAAACTGGTAAATATGTCAATTTTCATAAGTCTTGGGGGAAATAATCATGTGTAAACTGGTAAATATGTCAATTGTCATGAGTTTTGTGGGTTCATAAGTCTTGGGGGAAATAATCATGTGTAAACTGGTAAATATGTCAATTGTCATGAGTTTTGTGGGAAATGAAATGTGTAAACTAGCAAAAAGCAAGTTTAATGTGGGTGAGACTGCAATGTCTTTGACAAATAGTTAGTATTTTTGTTATGTCTCGTCAGGCTCATACATATCCTATTTGCATGTTAACCATCTACTTAAATAAGCAAGTGCCGCTGTTTAAATGAACAACACTTTGAACACATCCAGTCACTTGTGGTCTGTGGTCACCATTAAATACTTTCCTGAGAATATTGAGACTCTCTGATACCAACATAAAACATTCTTCTACAGATTGATTATACATGCTACTGTTATACACATATTACATACGTCTGTACAGGTCGATGAAGATGAGCCTTTATTCCTGAGTTTGATATCTGACCTATTCCCTGGTATTAACTTGGACAGTGCCACGTATGTTGAGCTTCAGAGAAACCTGGCAGATCAGATAAAAGCTGCAGGGATCATCAACTATGAGGCATGGAATCTGAAAATTGTACAGGTCTGTGTTCAATGACAAATGTATCTTGTTTTAAAATTTATCTCCAAGTGGGTTATTTAGTAATGAAAATATTTGATTTGTAAAATGTACTGTAGCCTGTGACTTACAAAGAACATTGGTCAAAGAATAAAGAATTAAATAAAATAACTGAGTTAAAAATTTAAACAGGGTTTAGCCACTTTTACATTTCCAGTTTGGTCTTCAAACACAGAGGGAAGAAACATTTTTTAAAGTTAATTTTAACCCAATATTAGGAACATGAGAAGGTTGTGTAATGTGTCATAATAAAAGAACAACTCTGAAAACCTAGAGAAATAAAACTGTCATTAGAAATATAATTATTTTAAAAAATAAGCTTTAAATGTAAACGCAACTCTCAGTGTGCTATGACATCAAACATTCAATTGTGTTGTTTTACATCATCCAATTAGTTGTTTGAGACACAACGGGTCCGACATGGTATAATGACACTTGGCCCCAGTGGTGCTGGAAAAACTTGTTGCATTCGAGTCTTGATGAAGGCCATGACAGAGATGGGGAGCCCCCACAGGGAGATGCGTATGAACCCAAAGGCCATAACCGCCCCTCAGATGTTTGGTCGATTAGACCCGGCAACTAATGACTGGACGGATGGCATCTTCTCCACACTCTGGCGCAGAACCCTCAAAGTCAAGAAAGGTAATAGCTTACTAAAAGTGGTTTTCTTTAATTTATAAGAGCCTTTAAAAGGTACACTATTATTCATTGTTGAGCTCTCTTAGACTTCAGTAAATGCACATGATGAATGTAAAAAAATGTTTCAATCACATTAACCCCTCTAAGCAGTTGGAAGAATAAATCAAACACATAATGTCAGCCAACATTTGATTTTTGTAGAATGGATGTAATGAAAAGATATTTGATCAGTGTTAGGATTTCTGACTTTCCCCAAATGCCAACTGTCTAATGTCGTATTTGTTATGCAGGTTCCCATGTGTGGCTTATCCTTGATGGCCCTGTAGATGCTGTATGGATTGAAAATCTCAATTCTGTTTTGGATGACAACAAAACCTTGACCCTGGCTAATGGAGACCGCATCCCCATGTCCCCAACTTGTAAAATCATCTTTGAAGTGCACAACATTGACAATGCCTCGCCAGCAACAGTCTCACGAAACGGAATGATCTTCATGTCCTGCTCGGTGTTGCCGTGGCAACCAATACTCCAGGTACATGACCAGTATTAGCATGGCAACTGAAACTCCAAAGGAAACTCGTTTTAAAAGACTATTGGCCAAAAGTCTACTGAATTGATAAAAAACAAAACAATGTAAAATAAATAATGGTATTCCCCTATTACCCTTTATTATAGAACACATTGTAATTGTTTTTATAAAAGTACTCATTTTTTATGTAAAAAGGAGCTTTAAATTTACATTGATTGTGATCTCAGTATTCTATGCTTTTCAAGCTTATTTATGTAGAACACAACTAATGTATATCACAATTCATTTTTTAAAAACCATCATTATTATACAGGTATTAAAATTTCCTTTCAGAAATGTTTTGCTTTGTGGTAAACTTAATCTAGTCAACAAACACTATGTCTGAACTTGTCTTTATACTGTTACAAACTCCATGCTTCTTCTGGCAACTTCCATTTAACTTAATCACCAACTTATTTTCTGGGGTAATTTTGTATCAGTCTGTCAGAGATTACCAGTTTGCTTCTCTGGCAATAATGTTTTTATCTTACACAGGGCTGGCTTGAAAAGAGATCACCCAATGAGAAAACTTGTCTCATGCCACTATTTGATAATATCTATGATGACGTTGAGCACTTTGTCATTCTCAACACTGAATCTAAGATGGATCTTTTGTCTTGCAATAAAATAAGACAGGTAACTAAGTATTTCATTTTAAAACCAATATATTGTGCTTTTCATGTTATTTCCCTGTTTGATATATAGTTATTGGAAAACTATTGAGATTATTTATGTATGTGTCGGGGTGGGGGGGGTACAAAATATATCTCACTTCATGGTGTAATAGCCAATGTTTGCTTTAAGCAGCTTAGAAGTACCGTGCAACAAAAAAACACACAGCAAATTTTGTAAAATATTGCAAAAAAATTGGATTTTGTGCAACTTTGCACATGAGTTTTTCTACTTTGCACACAGACCAACGAACTTTAGAGGGAACATTGGTAATAACCTATGTAAAAAAATTTATAAATTATATTTTTCAAAAACAAATTTAAATATTGGTAACTCTTAATGTGCCATAAGGTTTTCGGAAAACTTCTGCCTCAGTCCCATAAGAATTTCCCGAATTGCAATCAACTGGTTATGAAATTTTTTAAAATTCTGTAAAATCCATTTATATTATTATTGTCATACTGACTTCATAATGGTTATTTTATGTATCCAAAATATCGTATTGAGTTTAAAACTTTTTATCTGTAGTTTAGTACTATTATTTTAGTAATAAAGTATAGCAAAATCACATCTTGAAAAAAAAAAAACGTAAAAACTACAAAAAAACTTCCTGCATCGAGCAATAACACTAGCAAGGGAAATGGCCACCATTGCTGGAAATCAAATACATCTTCTTTCATTTATTTTTATTTTTTTTATTTTTATTTATTATTTTATTAGTTTATTATTTATTAGTTTTTATTTTCTGTAATTTTGTTTCTAATGAGAGTTCTATGAAGGCGCGCATTAACGCGCTTTAACACATTAAGAGTTAAAAAATGAATATTCTTTTAAAAACATTTACTGAGCAATGAGTGCATGTGACTTCTTCAAATGGTCAACTTTTATTAAATGGAGAACACCTATTTGAAAGGCGCCCTCACACTAACCTGGCTTTGACATCCCCAGATGTGTGACCTCCTCCAGGGCTTGATCCCACACTCAGTGGAGGAGAGGAAGAACATTGGCAACAAACACATGGAGCGCCTGTTCCTGTACTGTCTGCTGTGGAGCCACGGAGCACTACTGGAGCTTGATGACAGAGCCAAGCTGCAGGAGTTTCTGTTGAAACACAGGGCCAAGCTGGACTTCCCCAAGCTGGTCAATGACGAGACCATCTTTGAGTTTTTAGTCAGTCATGAAGGCAAGTGGACAGTTGGGAAACAGTAACTAAGTGGACGGTTTTTACCAATCATGCAAAATGTTAAGAGGAATAACATCATTTTTCAATAATTTGAAAGGAAAGTTGAAAACCTTGGAGTAATTAGCTGATTTAGCACACCTTCCACAACTAAGTTAATTAAAGTCATTTGACCACTCAGGTACCTGGCTCCACTGGAGGCACAAAGTAGAGGAGTTTATCTATCCGTCGGACTCTGTACCCATCTTTTCCTCCATACTTGTCCCCAATGTTGACAATGTGCGTACTGATTACCTGATGGAGATAATAAGCAAACAAAATAAGGTATGTCTGCATGATTTATCTTTCTTGAACTTATCGGAGTGCGGCAATGAGGGAGGATTCACTTGTTACTTTCCTCTCAATTAGGGAAAATATCAAAACTTTTAAAACAACAGGTAAATTCATACTTTTAAAAAACATGGAAGTTGTTATGTTTTTTTTTCTGCCATTAATTGTAGTGTCACATACGGAACAAAAGCTGGATTGTTTGTTTACCCTCTCTTGTTTAAGTGCTTAACATTCCCTTCGTTAGGTAACTACTTCATCATGTAGCAAACATCACTTAATTAGGATAATAAACAAACATTTTTTTTGCAGGGGATAAAGTTATTCATTTCATTGACCTCCAAGGGATTACTTTTTGTTATGTTTTTGTTGATTTATGCCAGGCCGTGTTGCTGATTGGTGAACAAGGAACAGCCAAAACTGTCATGATTCAGGCTGTGCTGGCCAAATACAATCCTGATGAGAAGATCAGCAAAAGTTTCAACTTCTCATCTGCCACAACACCAGGGATGTTTCAGGTGATTATGTAACCTGCCACAACGCCAGGGATGTTTCAGGTGATTGTATGACCTGCCACAACACCAGGGATGTTTCAGGTGATTGTATGACCTGCCACAACACCAGGGATGTTTCAGGTGATTATGTAACCTGCCACAACACCAGGGATGTTTCAGGTGATTGTATGACCTGCCACAACACTAGGGATGTTTCAGGTGATTGTATGACCTGAAACAACACTAGGGATGTTTCAGGTGATTGTATGACCTGCCACAACACTAGGGATGTTTCAGGTGATTGTATGACCTGAAACAACACTAGGGATGTTTCAGGTGATTGTATGACCTGCCACAACAC
>MUZC01004676.1:294039-342938 GCA_002072015.1 Radix auricularia | reverse complement strand
TGTTGCGTACTGGGTTCTGGATACTATCTTAATAAAGACAGACTCTTGTCGAATAGAAGTTGCTCTTTATTGAACGATAAATACACATAAAGTCCTTCCTACAGCCATCGAGACATCACAGTATACAGGCTTACAGGATCACAGTCTTTACAGCGTTCGAGACCTCACGGCACAGGCATACAGGGTCGCCGCCTTCTAGTGTTCGAGCAAACCTCGATAACACTATCCTACAACACACAGCTCTGGCCGAACGACCCAACACTGACGTTACAAGTCTCTCGTATCTTTTACCACTCGTCTCTCTTTCGTCTCCTCACACACTACACAGACCCACACTATATATAGCCCTTGCGCGCACTCTCAAGTCATTGCCTGCCATTCAAAAAGTTCGTCAACTGAATAAAGTTCAAAACATTCTCACGACAACTCACAACAATGATTGACAACTCAATAACAACTCAGCACCATTCATTGACAGTGATTCTCATACCATGACAGATGAAACATCCATTTTGAAAAATTGAGTACATTTCTCGAACAATGCGTTTGCATGACAGACGCTTTGGATAAAAACTGTTCTTTAAGGTGTAAATATATCAAGTGCAAAGACATATCACGGGTATTACGACTTATAAATAGGACCTAGCATAAGAAAGTGAGTGTTATGTCGAAAAAACACACTGACAACAACTCATTTTGTGTTAAGCTGTTTTGAGTTTATTAGATGAATAGCATACAATGGGAATAAAGATTGATATAAAATGAATTGTTACTATTAGAAAAAATATGCGGGAATATATAATGATTGACATAACATTTATAAGGAGATCAATTTCTCACCATTTTCTTAGAAAGCAGCTGTGTTCTTATGTTTTTATTCACGTTAAAGATACATGTGCCTTGATAACAAATAAACCATATTTTCCTTCTCCCCAAGCCACAATATTTACAAATATTATCTGGCTAAAAATCCTATTCGTCATGAACTAATTTCATGCTTAGACTATAAATGAAATTTGTGTTTTCTAAGAACCAAAGGAATCATGTGGAAATATATTGTTCTCATGTTTTGATTCACGTGAAAATAAAGTTTGCCTTGCCCGTTAGATTTTTTAAACTGTTAACGACAGTTGTTATTCTGGCAGAGTATATAGCATGCGTTATTAAAGTGGTTAAAGCATGATTAATAAAAACCCCATTTATCGATCTGAATGGAAGGATGAGGCTGAGCAGGACAGGGCCCCACATGGGCTGTAGCTGGAAGGATGTGGTGGAGCAAGCCAGGTCCCTACATGGACTGTAGCGCCAACGATTTTAAAGATGATTCTATATTAAAGCAGAAATACCAAAATTGATGGCTAATATTTAAATTAATAATATCTCTATTTTTCTCGACACACATATCGTTGTTTTTATNTTAAAAAAAAACTTATTGCTAGAATAATGCAATGTTATGGTACGTGCTATGGTTAAAACTGTAGAGTTGTCTATTGGTGCATGTTTGTGTGTGTGGGGGGAGGGGCTATGTGCGAATGTGTGTGTGATTTGGTTATTTCTATGTCTGCTAATGTTGCGCCTCTAACATGACAACCAGTATTTTAAAAAGTATATATACAAACAAAAATAATAATAAATTTCTACGGTGTAGATAGAAAGGGGTCGAAACGTCCAGGGTCGAAACGCCCTAGGGTCAAAAAGTCCCTTGGTGGAACTGTCCGGGATCGAATCGCCCCGGGGTCGAATCGACCGGGGTCGAACCTTCCGTGGTCGAACCGACCCAAGTCGAAACGACCTGGGGACAAAACGTCCTGTGGTCGAACTGCCAGGGTCGAACAGTCCGGGGTCGAATCGTCCGTGGTCGAGGTGTCCAACCACCAAATAGAAAATACTTTTTGCACAACTAAAGTAAACCAGCAGGGTACATTTTCAGCTCAAACCTTGCGATTTAAGGTGTTTCTTTAAAACAAATTAACTCATACATACCTTAATTTAGCATCAATATTCACATAATTAATATCTGACCCATAAAATAATCCTATTAATTTGACTAAGGCCATGCTAAGCCTAGAAATAGAAATAATGTTTTGGAGAGCTTTTCCCATGAAAAAAGTAATCTTATAACATGTATTTTACTCAAAGTCCTAACGAATGATGAAACATCCATTTTAAAAAATTGGGTACGTTTCTCGAACAATGCGGTTGTATGACATACGCTTTAGGTAAAAACTGTTCTTTAAGGTGTAAATATATCAAGTGTAAAGAAATATCACGGGTATTATGACTTATAAGTAGGATATAGCATAAGAAAGTGCGTGTTATGTCGAAAAAAAAACCACACTGACAACAACTCATTTTGTGCCAAGCTGTTTTGAGTTTATTAGATGAATAGTGTACAACGGGAATAAAGATTGATATAAAGTGAATTGTTACTATTAGAAAAAAATGTGTGGGAATATAGAATGATTGACATAACATTTATAAGGAGATCAATTTCTCACCATTGTCTTAAAAGCAGCATTGTTCTTATGTTTTTATACACGTTAAAGGAACATGTGCCTTGATAACAAATAAACCATATTTTCCTCTCTCCCCAAGCCACAATATTCACAAATATTATCTGGCTAAGCATATTCTATTCGTCTTGAACTAATATTATGCTTAGACTATAAATGAAATGTGTGTTTTCTAAGAACCAAAGGAATCATGTGGAAAGATATTGTTTTCATGTTTTGATTCACATTAAAAGAAAGTGAGCCTTGCCCGTTAGATTTTTGTAACTGTTAACATTTGTTATCCTGGTAGAGTATATAGCATGCGTTATTAAAGAGGTTGGAGCATGGTGAAAGAAAGTCATCAATCGATCTGAATGAAATGATGTGGTTGAGCAGGTCAGGGCCCTACATGGGCTGTAGCTGGAAGGATGTGGTTGAGCAGGTCAGGGCCCTACATGGGCTGTAGCTGGAAGGATGTGGTTGAGCAGGTCATGGCCCTACATGGGCTGTAGCTGGAAGGATGTGGTGGAGCAGACCAGGGCCCTACATGGGCTGTAGCTGGAAGGATGTGGTGGAGCAAGCCACGGATGATAATAATGATGCAATATTAAAGCAGAAATACCAAAATTGATGGTTAATATTTAAATTAATAATATTTTTATTTTTCTTGACACACATATCGTTGTTTTTATCAAGAAGGGGTTTGATTTATCACTACCCTAATTTCCAAATGCGTTTACATTCATTTTAAAGTAGAATTTGAGACCCAAAACCAAAATTAAGTTATCCTATTGTGCCTACCCCGTAGCGTAGCACTGTTATTTTGCTCGTATATACATAATTCACCAGAACAAGAACAAGCCGGGTTTATAAGGAATAACCCTTCCAGGGTTGACCAATTCACAGTTCATGGTTGGCAAGCTATGATAGTAAAGGGTTGGGGCGGGGGAAAGGGACTGGTAATAACAACCGCAGTGCGCATGTCTCGTCTCCAACAATGCGTCGACGATTCTCCCCCCCCCCCACCCACGACGTTCACTCGCGTTGTTTTCATTTCTTCTTGTTGCTGTTATGTCCGTTCCCGCCCCTGCTCTCTGCATTAGATATGAGCGATTCTGCGGTTTATGCTGCGCCACGGGTCGTATCTAGTGTACATATCAATTCAACACTATGGTAGTTCCTACCCCAAGGCCCTCAGCTATGACCTTTTTTATCGTTTTCAATTCTAAAAACAAACCTCTAGCTTTCGTTGAAGGCTAGTTTTGGAAAGCAATAGTTGAACTAGGAAAACATACCAATCTATTCTCCTATTTGCACACCAGTGGCGTAGCTAGGGACTTGGGGGTGCGGGATTGATTGGCCACTATGGGGACCCCTGCATTGTTACCGGTGACGCAATATTTAATGTAAAAAAAATAGTAATTTCGGACACTCCTTTGGGGCTCCCTCTAGTGTGCGCCTAGGGGAACTTTCGAATTTGGACCCCCTCCCCTAGCTGCGCCACTGTTGCGCCATTATAATTTCAGAGCGTTATTGTCAGAAAAATTACATTTTGAAAAGAAGACAATCATCATGAATCTGATTGATACAACGCAACAACCAACATTTTTATCCAGGTCAATAGACCCAGAGAAGAGGGTATGATTCTCAACTGACCAATTGACATGACCAGGTAAGGATTGAAGCGGATTGAAATCGCATAGATTTTGGACAGAGGCTTATTGACAGAGAGGGCCGTTGGTAGTTACAATGAAGAGCACAAACAGTAACAAATAGCCAGTAGCGTAGCTATGGGAGGGGGTGGGGTCAAAATTGAAACCCCCCCCCCAGCCTCCACTTAAGGGGGCCCCCAAATAAGTGTCAGTTTTTTTTACATTAAATTTTACACCTACGCCATGTATGTGGGGTCCCCAAAGAGGTTAAGCCCACCCCGGGCCCACAAACCCGTAAAAATTCCTATTTACGCCACTGCAAATAGCAGTAAATAACATCTTGTCATGAAAGTTCTAATTTAAAAAAAAAAAAGTTTAAAGTTTGTCTGCATTGGATGTGACTATTTGTATTTCTTTTTGTCCGTTATCTAAAGCTTTTGTTTTTAGTTGTTTTGTTTTTTTTTCATTATCCTGTATGATATAAAATTTTAATTTTATTGTGAAGAATTATTATTTCTAATCTTGAATAAATTATATTCAAAAATTTTAGTAAAAATATATTTTTTATTATCGTGTAAATATATTTTTTTGGTCTTGAGGTTAATTAATATCCGTTTTATCGTGCAAAAATTATATAATTTTTCTTTTTTTTTTTTAAATATTAATTTTATCCTTTAATAAGCATTAATGTTTTAGAGAATTTTAGCTAACATTTGTGGTAAACATGGAAAAATTGTTTTACCAACTCAATCAACTATAATCTCAAGGCCAGCATTCTAAAATTAGCGATTTGAATACAGGCACACAACCATTTAATGATCACAAATCTTTTTTTTTTAAATATTCTAGTCGCAAGTGTTAGATTCTAAACGTTTTCTTTCTTTTCTAGGACGAAGTAATAGTGTTACTTAAGGCGCAAAATATCAAAGGGTAAGATTTCCTAGAAAAAACATGACGCCAGCAATTTAGGGCAAGTCGAACAAGATCTCAGCAACGTTTTATTTGTGTGGTCATGCTTGTATTAATTGTATACCATATTCACCTGAATCGTATAACATGGGGAAATCCCGATGTACGTTTGTAAATAGATTGTTATGTTAACCTTTTGACCTTATGGCTTCCCAGGTAAATTCAGAAATGAAATTAAAACCAAATATTGTATTCCAAGCATGTATGTATAGAAATTATGTTTCTATTGCAAGTAAAAAAAGAATCGAGTATGATAATTTGTATTTAATATTGCGCGTATTTCATGATAAACAGTCCTTATCTTAAAATAAGTATCGCATTTATGAATTCAATTTTATATGTTAATGTTAATGCAATTAGTTTGAGTGTCACTGTATGTTGACATTTAGTTTATTATTGTATCATGCACTGGTAGAAATATATTCTATGCTACACTACAATGTTCTTGTGATATCGTATTTTTACATATGTTGCTGTGATGGTATCGTTACGGTAGGAGAATTTTATTGTGTGAGGTGATACATAAATAAGAAAGTAATTATTAGTATTTTTATTAGGAGTGTACAGAATTTCAGCTCCGGCAAATCTGAAATCCAACAATTTTTAATAATTCGGCTCCTGTAAGATTTCTCTTCAGAAATACGGGAAAATCCGGCTGGCCGGTAGAGGCATAATATATATACCGTGTATATATATGGGTTTATAAGGAATANGAATATATATATATATATATATATATATATATAATGGCTCGGGCTCGGGAAAATACGGAATCCTGCCATTTTTACGAATCCGGCTCGGGCTTCGGATTCAGCCGGATTTCAAGTTTGAATCCGGTAAACCCCTAATTTTAAGGAACTTTTAATTCACCTTGTTGTAAAGTAGGTACTATTATCTCTGTAACCCGAATTGATATTTAACTGTCTAAACATGATCGCAATTAATTTATTGGTTGTGATGGACTTTTGTTTTCTATTAAAAGGTGACGTACTGTCCAGCACAGTTATGTCCAGAAGTAAATGGCAAAATCATGGCAAGACAGTGTGTTGTTGTTGTTGTTTTATAATATAATGGATCCTATTAGATTTTAGCAGATTTGTTTTACTAACCATTTAGTTAACATATTAAAATTTTCATTTTTTTTAATGAGCACGGAACAGATCACTCCTGCATTATACTTGAATGATTATAATTATTTGTATGTATGTTATATGTAGACTTCGAGGACTCACAAAGGAAACCTAACAATCAGTTCCTCATGAAATAACTGGCGTCATTGACGGTGACCAACAACTTTTTAATCATGGACTCGAAAATGTGACGAAAATGCATCCACTTAGTAGTTTCGACGTTTGCAGTCTATTAAGGTGTCTTGACTTGACTTTTTGTTCCCGTTGTTTTAAACGACGAGAGTCAAGTTGTGGACACTTTTTACTAAACATGCTGCATGTGATTCAGAAAACGGGAACTTTCCTGGAAAAGAACGTATAACGAGCATTGAGTTTCTTCTGCCTAACTGATAAGAGCGCAGCTGTTGTCGTTCCAGTCCAGGTGGGACGTTACTGCCAGAGGAATAAGTCTACAAATGCCAGTCTTTTCTGAATACCGATTCTTGGTAAGTTTCAGTTTCATAAGTACACGCAAAGCATGCGTCATATTTATACTTTATACATTCGACGTAATTAACTTTTGATACAAATATGTCTTTATCGTTTCTAGGCTTCGATGACATTAAAACAACGCAAATAAATTTAAGTAGTGTTTGTATTCGATCTTATCTTATCTTATATGTTACAGACGCTCCTTCTGTATAGAAGATTATTGCGTCCTACGTATTTCTATGGTTTATGTTTACTCCTGTATTCTTACTAGAGTTTTAAATGATGATAAAGTGTTGGCTTTCCTGGTTTCTTCAGGCAATCCATCCCACGCCCGAATACCGGACGGAAAGAAAGAAAACTTGTATGTGTTTGTTCTTGCATATGGAATAAGAAAGGTGTTTTTATCTTTATGTCTATCTGAGGGTTGTATTAAGTTATCTTTGTGTTGTATTTCTAAATTAGAATTAATAGCCTTATGTATAATTACTAATTTACTCTTGGTTCTTCTATCCTCTAGTGTTTCAAGGTTTAATGATTTAACTAATGGTGTTACTCTTGTCAGTTTTGAATATTCTCCAATAATGAATCTGGCAGCTCTTTTTTGGATTTGTTTTAACTTATCAATATTTTCTTTGGTGGATGGGTCCCATACTGAAGATGCATATTCTAGTATAGGTCTCACCAGGGTGAGGTAGCATTTTAGTTTTATATCTTTGTTTTAAATTTTTTTAAAAATAATTTATAGACTAAATAAAAATCCTCGAGCTGAGGGCTATCAGTTGATAGGCAATACTTGGAGTTAGAGTAGTTTCATGTACCATCAATGTACTTCATATTAAGTCTTCTTTCACAATAAAATTTACGAACTTTATATGAAGTCCTTTGTCAATGTACCATCATGTAATTAATTTTAAATCTTAGTAACTGTACCATCTACGTACTTCCTATTAGTAGATGAATAATATTAACGGGGTAGGCGTGAGCCTGACAGAACGTAGCAAACAAAAAAAAAAAACGAACGTTTCGGCAAAGAGCCTTCCTCAACGAACAAACGGTACACAAATAAAACGAATTTATTCTGTCAGGCTCACTCATACACCGCTTACATATTATGCATCTCTTATTTATAAGCCTGATTGCAGTCTCACTCACATTTTGTCCAGTACTTCATATTATGACTTTATTCACTGTCTCTTTTCTTCTATCTCCAGGATCACTATGTGATGTCATTAGTTTTACTTCTTGTTATAGAAATCGTTGTTTTCACGTCATGTTTTCCATGTCCACCTGTTGAGATCGGACACTACCTCCAGCTGGACTGTCCTTGTGGAAATGATAGGTTGGTTGAGTTTTATTATATTTCTGTTTATTATTTTATAACGAGATTTAGGTAAACTAATTAATAAAATAAACGTATAATGATATACTATAATGATTCATTTAGGTCCAAAGTTGTTTGGGAAACCACGTCTCATTTCGGAACACGTGAAGTATTGAACGCAGGCGATAACCCTCCAGAATTGACCTTGCACGGCTGGTCAAGAGTGCACGTGACCAGAAACCAATCCCACAGCTCTCTTAGGTTGACCCATGTGGTCATCGATGACATGGATCGCAAGATACAGTGTACGAACAGTGGGGGAACACACAGTCAAAACACGGAATGCCACATGCAAATCTTTTACAAACCGGAAATGCCATTTTGTTTCACGGAAATCACTGGTCCAAGATCTGCCCGCTTCACGTGCAAGACACCAAAAGTCTTCCCTGGGTTGGAGTGCCATTTTGCGTACAAGAGGAGACACATTAGACTAGCAGAAGTAAAAGTAAAACCTGAGATGATTCAATATGCCGTTACGGCCGTTGACAATAAACAGCCGACATATTTCCAAGGATCTTGTTTCGTCGAGGTTGTCGACCTTGACCCTGGTGAGTATCAGTTATTTGGGGTCCTCCGCCCTAACACTACGTTCGTCTATAACTCGTCTGTGCCAGCTAAGGTGACCCCGTTTGTGATATCAGACGCGTCACGTGCTTCCACAGTCACTACCGCGTCAAGAACAACAACCACAACCACTCAGAGTCTTGGTTACATCACCCTTCTAATGAATAGTTCCGGGCCTTCCAGTGTGTGTGACTACTTGCCTCACAATTTCACAGTAGTCTGTCAGGCGCATGAGTTTACATCCCTCCACCGGCTTACCGTCTCTTTTAACTACTACCGCGACGGACAACATCAGCGCGACGAGGTCAACGGCGATGAAGACGCATCAACGGTCACGGCGTCGTTCACAGCGCGAGCCCAACACCAAAACGCCAGCATCAGATGCACGGCGCAGACACCTTATGGGAGTGTGTCTAATCAAACCGAGATAAGGGTCAAGTGGTTGCCGCAGATATTCATTGAGCCTCGGCTGGTTTCGAATGACGAACAAATACTTGCACCTATCAAAACAAGTGGGCATGCTGCCATTGCGTTTACTTGTAAGGTAAATAAAGAGGCAGATGTTAATGATATTTCACATTTTATTGTTAAATGTGTGACAGAGCCCGACAAGAGTATTTTGTTGGAGAAAGAGTTTGTGGAAAGAAATATCCGATTCACCTTGAATCTGACCAACGTGGATGGATTAGTGACGTGCACGTGTTCTGGTGTTCACAGACACGGCTGCCTTGTTCATGGGAGCCATTTTGATGTGGACATTTATAAACCTGCGAGTATTGTTTTAGACCAAAGTGTCTTTCAATACGAACATCTCACAGTCATTGGAATCATTGTTATTCTAGTGGTGACGATTCTGTCGTTCACGCTGTATACATTACGTCATCGATTACGTAAGTCTTGCTTCACGAACCCTTCTCCTGAGTCTCACATATATGAAGAGATCGACGACAACGCATGTTCTTCTGGCTGTGTCGAGTACTGCACCAAAAGGTGGTCAGCTCCCAAACACTGGTCAAACCCAAAGGCTAGATGTCCGACGTCAAGGGTTCAATCCCTCCACACAGTAGCGCCTTTAATACATTTGAATGACCCAGGTGACCCGAGCCAAGGAGGATTTGTTCAGACTGTCATCAAGACAAACAAGGCCAAGAGGGTTTCTCCATACTCAAATGTTATTTATGTTCAGGTTTATTAAATGTTCAATGAAAACAGTTTTTGAATTGTTGGAGCCAAAAAGCATAAACTATTATAATCGTACATAAACAAAACTATCATGAAACAAACAAATAACTTTTACAAAACTGAAGCAAAAATACTTATAATTCAACAAAGCTCAAATATTAACAAAACTTATGTAAAATATATTACGTTAACAAAACAGACAAGAAAAAAAATCAGATTTGAATAAAAATTTACACATTAACAAAGTTCACAAAAGAACAAAGCTCCTACAAAAACAAAACTTACAAAAGAAAATACTCATGCAAGAACAAAACTTACAAAAGAACAAAGCTCATACAATAACAAAATTCAATAAAAGAACAAAGCTCATACAATAACAAAATTCACTAAAAGAACAAAGCTCATGCAAGAACAAAATTCACAAAAAGAACAAAGCTCATACAAGAACAGAATTCACAAAAGAACAAAGCTCATACAATAACAAAATTCACTAAAAGAACAAAGCTCATACAATAACAAAATTCACAAAAGAACAAAGCTCATACAATAACAAAATTCAAACAAGAAGAAAAAACTCTGACAAGACAAAAAGTCACACTGGAATAAAAGTCTCAAAGAAATAACCTCACATATTAACATTGGAATCCTACATGTGGAAGAAAATCAGCAGTCCCGAGCCTGCGCTCTTCATGGGGCTTCCCAGAAAACCCCCTCAGCCCTCTGGCCCCCTAAGGGACGTAAAGACTGAGAAGCCCCCCCCCCCGGAGCGGTCGCTGCTACAAGCGGCCGCCTGGGCGTCCAGGACACTAGGTCGAAAACGCCTCCCACTAAAGTGTGGAATTTCCCTACTGTGACTCGCTATCAACAAAGTATCACTCCGGCGCCACCACGGCAAAGCTTACGAGTCTCAATTATTTAGATCGCCGCAAAGCGTGGGATCATCACTAACCTGCCTAGGGTTTAATCCCCACCGGAAGGTTTCCTCAGAGCTGGCGACCAAAACAGTTTCCTAGCGGTAATTTTTGCTATTCCGTGCGGCGCTCCCGGCCCTAAACCGGCACCGCTCAACAGCGTTGCTAGTTAATTGAGGGGGACGAAACGGTCGCTTCGGAGTAACCCGACCCTCAACGGGTACTTTGGTTTTAATCATCGGCATTACATCTAAATGCTTTGCCTAAGATCCGTACAGCGACTGTAATCATATATGAAATAATGGGAAAGACGTAAACAAGGTATGGGTGAGCCATACCTTGTTTACGTCTTTCCCATTATTTTATATAAGCCTGATTGCAGTCCTACCCCTCATTTTGTTTAATCATATATGACTAGCACCTAACACCTAACAACGGTCTTTGGCTGTCCAAGCCAGGGGTTTGTCGGTTTCAGGTCGTGGTCTGCTCCACGACCTTACTCATCTGTCGAACCACGTAGAGGTCACCCCATCTCGACAGACATTGGAATCAAACTTCCGAACAGTGTTGCGAAGTCTAAGTGCCAGATTTTCCAAGGCAGGAGTAAAAAAATTCCCAAATTGGGCTAAAAATTCCCACATGCATTAAAATCTTGGGAAAAAACATGAAAAGTGGCAACTTTAATTAAATGCTTTCGCATTCATTTTAATGACTTTGGACTTCTAAGTTAAAAAATAATAAATATTTCTGCACTTTTAAGGCAATTCTTAATAGAGTGCTTTCAATTTTTATTTAATCTATACGTTTTTATTTAACAACTTGGCTATAAAGCCAAAATATAGATTATACTTTTAAATGTTAAAATTATGAAGTTTTTAAAAAAGTTATTTGGATACTCCTGTAATTTAAATTTGTCTGTAATTGATAATAATTTTTTTTATGAATGCTTTGAAATTTATTAATAATAAATCCATCATACATGGTTACATAGTATTAATGATTTGGTGCAATATGTGTAACAAACATTTTATGATGATTCAGGCTATGACTAATTAATTATATTATTTAATGGTAATACATTTACACAATCTGACTGTAAACAGTTTACTGTCAGTTTGTCAGTGACAATGTTGGGAAAATCCTAGCCAAAACGTCAGGAAAAAAACCTAGATCCGAAATAAAAAACCTAGACACTCTAAAAATAAACAAACATTACGTCAAAGAGCCTCCCACCACATCAAAACACAAATATTTCTTTTTTTGAAAATGAGCATGTTTCAAATTATTTTATTTTATTTTCATTCAAGAATGTATTTAATTTTTAAAATTGGTCAATCTAAAAAATTCCCATTTCTTAGGCAAAATCCTTAAAAATTCCCTAATTCCCATTTCTCAAAATTTAGCTTAAAAAATACCCATGATTATGGAAATTTCCCCCGACTTCGCAACACTGCTTCTGAAGGTTAATTAAGTATTGAGACAACTCAGTAAGTAATATCAAAGTACATGAGGAAACTTCCTTCTCAAAGATCTTTGATAGCTCCATAATTCCCTAAATCACAACTCAATATTAGTTTTTTTTTCTAAGCTTGTTTAAGTGTCCCAACACTTGCAGTTCACGCCAAGACGTATCTATAAGTCGTAAGGATACATACACTTTTCTTGTAGAGGTGCAAAGCCAAATGTGTTGAGTGTGTGAATAAAACGTTAAGGGAATGCATCTAAACAGTGCAAAAACAAAGGAATTTTATATATGTATATATATATATATACGTTAATTATAAATAAATAACAAACACAATATAAAGTGAACCCCACTACTTTTTTTTAGCCTATCGCTTTTATTTATTTGTATTCTACGAGAGCAAAATTTATTTGATAATGTTATTACGTCCATACAGGCACATTTGAGATTATTGCAACATTACGACGTGATATGTGTTATTGCCTTTATTTATAGTCTTTAATTGCAATATTTTTTATATATTATTTTAAACACATTTTTCACTAACTGTTGTATCACAATCGTTTTGAGTAGAGCTTGCTGGATGTTTCAGACCTCGAATAAATAAAGTATGTTACTTTATCAGCTTCTATGTCTGGCTTGACAAAATAGTTCAAGGTGTTATTGATAAATTCAAAAAAAAAATATCTAATGAACTTTTAATCTAATCAATATGAAATCCAGAGGCGTCACTAGGGTTGGTGTCACCCGGGGCGGTAGCTCATGGTGTCATTCGGGGCGGTAGTTCATGGTGTCACCCCCTCAAGACTTAACACATAGAACTCCTACGAGTTTTCCAGTGAAAAATAACGGGAATATATAGAATTTTACTGTCTGGTGTCACCCCCTGATGGTGTCGACCGGGGCCGCCCACCCCACCGCACCCCCTAGTGACGCTACTGATGTAATCAAAGTGGTTTTTTATTTAACTTGGGGGGAAAAAGAGAGCCAAAAGACTCGAGGCTCAATTTTTTGTCCTGTTGAAATTTGGAAATCTCACGGGGCATTCTTTACGAGGGTGGAATTGCTTGTGGTGTCTCATATCATATGTGTATTGATGCTAACAAAGTTACTCTCTAAGAAAATAATTTAACTCATGGTTTTATGTTTTCACTTTACAAATTTCTTTTCTGAAATCTCGAATATTCTTGGTCCGCCCCCCCACCCTATTTTTTCTGGCTAATGTAGGTCATTAAAGTGATTATCTTTTTAAAAAAAAATTAATATAAATAACACTCAAAAAATGGCATGTAATGATGCATCGTCGTGCTCACAATAAAATTATCTATTCACTGATAGCCAATGGAAGTCTACGGTACTGCCGGAGCTTGATCGATAAGTTTTTGAACCGATTATTTACGCAGTATTTTGTACAGAAAAAACACAACACGTCACAAACTGTATGAAGGAACAAAAATAAGTGTTTGAAGGAAACCAACAATCTTTATTATAGCCATCAAATTTCCATTTTATACATAGCATATTTTTAAAATTCCAAAGCATTTCCCTAACATTTAAAAAATTTAGAAAATGGTCGCCAGAATGTAACATATTTCTTTAATTTTTTTAATTTATTTATGAATTATTGTTTTTATTAAAACGTATGTGACGTAATCAGTTTTTTAAAATATTTATTAAATCTGAGCGTTAGATAGATATTTTTTTAATGCCCTAAGAAAAAGCTGGCGTAATTTTATAAGCAACTCCTCAAACAAAAGATATTTTGGCGTGTTGACGTCAACAGGATAGGGTAAACCAGAATGAAATGTAATCTGCTGACACAGTTCTTGTTCTTCTGTAGCAGGATTTGTGCTACATTGAGGGGGAGGGGTTGAAGGGGTTTTTGGAGAGGTAAGCGGGGGATTAGGGGGGGNGGGGGCGGGGCGAAATCGGCAAAAGCAAAACTAATGTCTTGGAATTTTCTATTTTCCTAAAATAACAGTTTTTTTATACGCTTATCTGCTTTCAATTTAAATAATAAAATGTCTTTATATAACAGCATTTATTTTTCTTTTGTGTTTGATTTTTAAAAAATTTGTTTTGGAAAAAAAAAAATTTCAAGTTAATCCTGGCAATAAGTAAGAAATATTATTGTAGAATTGACATTATTAAGAGGTAATTCTTATTTCTTGCAATATCATTTCAACACGTTTATACTTATTAATTTCATGCGATTTTGCTTGATTTTTCGAAGTTATTTTGTTTAAAAAATTTAATGGAAAAGACGTAAACAAAGTAAGGGTTGGCCTGACCGGACGCAACAAAACAGTGAACGTTTCGGCAAAGAGCCTTTTTTCAACGGACATACAATACCCCCAAAAAAAAAGGAATATAAAGATAAAAAAATTAAGAAACTTAGCTGCGGTGAAATAAAAGAATCGAAGATTCACTTTCTTGGATTCTTTGGATTTCACCGCAGCTAAGTTTCTTAATTTTATTTTTATTTTCGTTTTATTTGTGTATTGTATGTTCGTTGAAAAAGGCTCTTTGGCGAAAAGTTCTCTGTTTTGTTACGTCCGGTCAGGTTAACCCTTACCTTGTTTACGTCACGTCTTTTCCATTTAATTTTTTATAAGCCTGATTGCAGTCCAACCCCTCATTTTGTTTATTTTGTTTATATTAATTTTATATCATGCATGTTCATCAGCAAATGAATTAATTAAAAAAGATTTAAAGAAAAAACGTCAAATTTATTATCTTCTATATAACAAATATTATTAAAAACAACCGGCATCGATCAAAGTAATGAGACTAAATGCGTTATGTGAGTTTGATTGCTGTGAGAATTTGTAAAAACATTAGATGTGTAATGGGATAAGTTAAGGAAAGTGAGTGTGTAACAGTAGTGTTTGACGTGACTAAATGTGTAAGGGCTGTGGAAGTGTGTAACGGTAGTGTTTGGCGTGACTAAATGTGTAAGGGCTGTAGGAGTGTGTAACGGTGGTAGTGTTTGACGTGACTAAATGTGTAAGGGCTGTAGGAGTGTGTAACGGTGGTAGTGTTTGACGGGACTAAATGTGTAAGGGCTGTAGAAGTGTGTAACGGTGGTAGTGTTTGACGTGACTAAATGTGTAAGGGCTGTAGGAGTGTGTAACGGTGGTAGTGTTTGACGTGAATAAATGTGTAAGGGCTGTGAGAGTGTGTAACGGTAGAGTTTGACGTGACTAAATGTGTAAGGGCTGTAGGAGTGTGTAAAGGGAGATAATTTCAAATGACGTAACTGGTGAACGCGGCAGTTCTGTAATGGGGCCGGCGGCTGTGTTACGCGTAGGCCCGTCAACAGGTACCGGGGCCCTAGTTGCAGGGTTATTATTTGCCAGAGGTGGATGTGTACTCTGAGAACTGTGCAAGCGGGGGGGTGATTGGGAGCAAACAGTGAATCAAGAGAAAGGGTCATTTAGTTCTATAAGTTGATTGTGTATGACGGTTTGTCGTTACAAGGTAGAAGATTTACATCTTATTAACTGGATAATAAGAGTGTGTGTAAGATTTGGTAATAGGGGTAACAGAGACATAGACGCGGTCATGATGGACAGTTCAGGCGAGAAAATACCAGGGGCTCCCATTTCACATTTATTCCCATTACACATTTAGTCCCATTATACATTTAGTTTCATTATACATTTAGTCTCATTAAACATTTAGTCTCATTACACATTTAGTCCTATTACACATTTAGTCCCCATTACACATTTAGTCCCATTGCTTATTTAGTCCCATTACACATTTAGTCCCAATACTCATTTAGTCCCATTACACATTTAGTCCCATTACACATTTAGTCCCAGTACTCATTTAGTCCCATTACACATTTAGTCCCATTCCACATTTAGTCCCATTACACATTTAGTCCCAATACTCATTTAGTCCCATTAAACATTTAGTCCCATTACACATTTAGTCCTGTTACACATTTAGTTCCATTACACACTCCCATTACACACTCCCATTACACATTCAGCCCAATTACACATTGAGATTGAGTGACATTACATACTTAGTCCTATTACTCATTTAGTCACTTTACACAATAAATTCGGTTACAAACGCCCATGACTCACTCCTATGGCGGATTAAGGGGGGGGGCTGAGCGGGCTAAAGCCAGGGGCCCCCGACGGTTTGGGGGCCCCCAAACTTTTTTATATTTTATAATAAAAGTGTACAATTGTGTGCAAGAACCCTTGAAAATATAATACATTAAATAAATTTATAAATATTATCTATACAACTGATCGCGATTCAGTCTTGATAATCGAAAAAAAACACTTGATATAATTGGCTCACTTAGAGAACATAGTATAAAATATAGTTTATATTTTTCAAATTTCTCATATTAGACAAGCTCCGCTGGCCGTGTGGAGAGAGCACAGGCGTGTGATGCATCCAGTGTCGGGTTCATTCCCAGCAGTGGAAAATTAGATTTTTCTTTTCACACTCAATTGTAACATACCGCAAACACTTCAAACAGTTATTTCTTCGTGTTCGTTTATTTATTTTTTTCACTATTTATATTTAGTTACAGTCAAATATTAGCTGTTAACAATCATTTTATTTTAGGGACGCTGGCTGCATAGGGCCCCGTTTGATTGCAGCCCGGGGCCCCGTGCAGTCTTCATCGGCCCCTGGCTCACTCTCATTACATAATAATTTAAATCACAAAATGATTCCCTTTACAAAAAACGCTAATCCCAGAAGTACACTTTTACCCAACTACCGTCCTCACATAATTACTCCATTTCCCTGTAAAACCCTTCTCTTTCTGCCATTTCCCTATTCCCCCAGTAAAACTCTGCCCTACCCGCCATTTCCCCATTCCCCAGTAAAACTTTGCCCTACCCGCCATTTCCCTATTCCCCAGTAAAACCCTTCCCTACCCGCCATTTGCTTATAAATTCCATTACGCTGAGCTAATAAAGAAACACCTTCTTTCTCAATAGAATTCAAGACTATGGCAAAGTAGTTATAGCCAACATAAAACTAAAACAGTTGCATCCCAGGTAATCCACCACATCAAAATATCCAAGCCCCCTCCCTCCCCTCCCAACCGCCCCCTCATCACACAGCTCTTTCATTTATTGGCATTACAAGTACATAATGGCACAAATTTTTATTTTTTTTAAATTCTATTTTTAAGCCTTTTGCGAGCCAACCAATACACATAATAATTTCATGAAATTATTTCACATTTGATGCAGATTTAACTTTAACTTAAATCATTCTATATTCATCATCAGCGTTTACCTGAGCTACTTTGGTTCTTTTTTCTTCTATTGCCAGCTAAGATTAAAGTTTCTTGGCATTAGCCCATTCCTACATTATTCTTCTGCGGGAAAACCCAGAGCACATAATTTCGTAGAAAACGATAATGAAAACAATTTGGAATTCTATACGAAGGTATGACTATCGGACTTGTAAGCCATATAAGAACGAATCTTCGAGGTATAATTATTTAGTGTGGTTCATAGGGTTAACAAATATAAATGTGATTAATTCCAGAAGTTAGTTATTTTCTTAAAGATGATGATTTTGGTAAGTTTTACGTCTACATACAATAGTATAGGCTTTAAAAGATAATACTAATATTATTCTATTAACAAAAACTAGTCAAATCATCATATTTAAATTATCTTATTCTTATAACTTATAATTTTACGCTAAATGCCATTAGCCCTTTGTTTACGGGATCAATGTAACTTAAATGTGTTACAAGCAATGTTCCCTTTAAACTGCGCGGCCACGCAGATAACCGAGAGACGCCGCACAACATTTTCAAAAAACCGCTCATTAAATTTTGTTAGCAATAATAAATAACGTGTTTGTGTGGTGTAAAATGTTTGCCAAAAAAATGAATGCTTTTTGTAACAGGATGGTCGGTTCTGACACCAATTTAATGTAATAGGCCGAGGTCCCCGTTTTCTCACTTTCTCGTGATTGACCTCATTTCACATTTGCCCACGTATTTGTTATTTTGCACAAAGAACAAAGAACCATAGAGGGAACATTGACTTGTCTATAAAAAAAAACTCATTACCTTTAAGCGGTCTTTTTGAAAACAAAACGCTTCTTACGTCGAGAATAGTCGAGATCCTCTCAGGCGTTCTGTTCTTACTGTAACCCCCCTCCCCACAATCCTACACTTTCCAGTGATAAAACTTTCAGTTGCGCCTTGCTAGTGCTGAGCTTAATATCTCAGCAGTTTTTTTAACGGTTTTTATAGATGTAGCCGTCTCGCTAGAGCTAACCTCAGCAGTCGGCGGTGGTTGGCACTACAGGTGTACGCAGCACTCAGTGGATTGTAATTGTAACAATAAATTACATAAACCTTTTGCACACCCATACCGCATCGCTCCAAGATGCACTGGGTATGATAGAAGAAAAGAAAGTGGCGTGAGAGGGCGAAAGTTGGGTGCGCCATAGCGAGAGATTTTCATTTGTTTTCATTAGTTTTGAAATAAAAGATTTTTAAAACCACTGCTTTAGTCCCACATTATTATATCCGGCATCCTTCCGTCTCGCGAGACGATGGTGCATCACCGTTGGGTTGGGTTGCATTTCCTCGAGTGACTGTGCAGTCCTATCCTTGAGTGACAGTCTTTGCCACAGTTTTTACACACGAGTTCTGTGCTTCCAAATGTTTTGGCCTTTCTCCTAGCTCTTCTGTCTGCAGCCTCCTCCATTCTTCGCTCCTCAGCTACTATGACGCCCTCTTTGACAACTGTGCGCCACGTAGATCGGTCTTCTGCCTTACACTCCCAGTCACTTGTATGTATTTTGGCTGCTTTCATGTCCCTTTGACAGACATCTTTAAATCGCAAGCGTGGGCGACCTGTTTTCCTCTTTCCTGAAGCAAGTTCACCATATAGGAGATCCTTCGGGATTCGGCCGGGGCTCATTCTTTTGACATGTCCTAGCCACCTCAGGCGTCTTTCACTAAGAATTGAGAACATGCTTTGGGTATTGGCACGCGTTAGTACCTCACTATTAGGCACTTTTTCTTGCCATTTAATACCAAGGATGTGGCGCAAGCATCTCAAATGGAAGCTGTTAAGCTTACGCTCTTGTGATGTATAAGTGGTCCATGTCTCGCTCCCATATAGTAGTGTACTGATGACACAGGCTCGATAGACGCACAGTTTGGTTTTCTCCGTTAGCTTGGTGTTTTGCCAGACCCGCTTATTTAGTTTAGCCATTGTTGCGGCTGCCTTGCCAATTCTGCTGTTTATTTCTTCTTCAATGGACAGTGTATTGGAGACCTTGGATCCCAAGTAGGTGAAGCTGTCCACAACCTCCAAGTTTTCATTATCGATATTTATGGTAGGAGGAGGTCGAGTGTCTTGGGCCATGATGTTTGTCTTTTTCAAGCTGATTTGCAGACCAAATTCTTTGCAGGCATTGGAGAAGCTTGACACGAGTTGTTGCAAACCAGATTCTGTATGTGCTGTTAGTGCCGCATCATCCGCAAATAGTAGCTCTCGAATTAGGACATCCGTCGTTTTGGTCTTGGCTCGGAGGCGGGCAGTGTTGAAAAGTCCTCCATCAGCTCTGGTATGTAACCAGATTCCCTCACTGCTATCCTTGAATGCGTATCGAAGAAGTACAGAGAAGAATATTGCGAAGAGTGTTGGTGCGAGTACACAACCTTGTTTAACTCCGCTGCTGACAGGGAAGGCCTCTGACTTAGCTCCATCGAACTGTACTGTGCCAAGCATATTTTCATGGAACTGTCTGATGATGGCAAGTAGGTGAGGGGGACATCCAATTTTTGCCAGTATTTGGAATAGCCCGTTGCGACTGACTAAGTCGAAGGCTTTTGTAAGGTCCACAAATGCAATGTATAGTGGCATCTGCTGCTCTCTGCATTTTTCCTGGAGCTGTCGTATGGAGAACACCATGTCTATGGTAGACCGACCGGACCGGAAACCACACTGAGATTCTGGATAGACGCGGGATGCTAGGCTTTGTAAACGTTTTAGTATAACGCGGGCAAAGGTCTTTCCTACAATACTAAGGAGTGAAATGCCGCGATAATTATTGCAATCACTCCTATCACCTTTGTTTTTATATAGTGTCACTATATTTGCATCCTTTAAGTCTTGGGGGATGTAGCCCTGTTCCCAGCAGAGGGACAGAATCTCGTGCAATGGTTGGAGTAAAGCTGTCTTGCCACTCTTTAGAACCTCTGGTGGTATTCCATCATTCCCAGGCGCTTTTCCACAAGCTAGACTGTCAATTGCTTTGCTCAGCTCTTCCTGTGTGGGCACGACATCAAGTTCTTCCATGAGTGGCATATCTGGGATGTCATCTAGAGCGGTGCTGGAGACTGTGGTAACTGTTGAATACAATTCCAGATAATGCTCAACCCACCGTTTTAGCTGTGCTGCCTGGTCTTGAATAATTTCTCCATTTTTGGACTTTAGGGGAGCAGCTTTTGACGTCCAGGGGCCCGTTGCCTTTTTGATGTTTTCGTACATGACTTTTGCATTGCCCATGTCTGCAGCTGATTGTATACTGGAACAGAGCTTAAGCCAGTAGGTATTGACACATTTACGTGCAACCTTTTGGGCAAGTGACTTAGCTGTTTTTAAAGCATGCAAATTGTCAGGTGTAGGCTTTTCCTTGTAAGCCATAAGAGCTTTCCTTTTTGCTTCAGTGACGGGTTTCATCTCGTCCCAATGTTCATCAAACCAGTCCGTGTTTTTGTGAGATTTTTTGCCAAAGGCTTGTATTGCGGATGTATAGATTGTGTCTCTCAGTTGCGTCCATTTGGAGTCAATGGTGACGCATGGGGACATCTTTGAGAGACTTTCCTTCACCTTGTCTTTGAACAGCTGCGCTATCGCAGGGTCTTTCATGCAGGAGGTATTGATGCGTGGACTTCCCTTTTTCTTTGTGTGGTACGAGTTTTTCCTCATTATTCGTACTTTGCTGGCGACAAGGGAATGATCCGTGTCACAGTCGGCACTGTGATAGCTGCGAGTGAGTAGGACGCTAGCTAGTTGTGCACGCCTGGTGATAATGAGGTCCAGCTGGTGCCATTGGTGGGATCGAGGGTGTCTCCAAGATACTTGATGTATATCCTTGCACTTGAAGAAAGTGTTGGTCACACACAAGCCTCGTGAGCAGCACAATTCCAGAAGCCTTTGTCCATTTTCATTTAACTTTCCTCTTCCAAATAGTCCAAGGCAGGTGGGCCAGGCTTCGTGGTCGCTCCCCACTCTAGCATTGAAATCTCCTAGGAGATAGATTGCCTCGTCTTTGTGGATGCCGGCTATTGCCTGGTCTAACGCTCCATAGAACTGGTCCTTCTCTTCCGGAGTTGAATAGAGTGTTGGGGCATACACACTAAGAATGTTTGCTGGGCCCGCAGTTGTTCTGAGTCTTAGAGTGAGGATCCTCTCCGTGCCTGATGACGGTGGTTCAATGGATGGTAGAAGAGTGTTTTTAACAGCGAAACCCACACCATGCTGTCTAGGTTCGTCTTTCGGTCTGCCTTGCCAGAAGAAGGTGTAATTGGCCTCTTTGAGTGAACCGTTGTCTGGGAGCCTGGTCTCCTGAAGGCATGCTATGTCAATCTTTAGCCTTTTAAGTTCTCTATCGATTATTCCTGTCTTCCGTGTGTCGTTTATGGACTGCAGATCATCAGTGATGCCGGGACACATAGTCCTCACGTTCCAGCTAGCGATTCGAAGAGCTGGGGTCTTCTTTTTCTTTTTTGTATTTCTTGGTGCAGGGCTTAGTGGCCCACTTGTTGAGTGGTACTCTAATCTCCACGCACCCAGTGGAGAAGGCAGGCCATGACGGGATAGCACCTATTTGACTGGGGGCTGCCCAGGTGAGGCGGGCGGTAGCTGTCCAGTGAGACATTGGTAGTCTCTCCCACCGTCGGAAGCAGCCCCTGGCGCCTAGCTCTACGTCAATTGAGCTTTGGCTTATAACCGTAACTGCTGCTTCCCGTGTTTTGTCGACACCTTGCGGCGACGCTGGAGTGTCCTCTCCAGAGGTGATGCAAGCCTGGGCGGGTAATATGGAGAATTAGCTGCTGCCCATACAGCATATCCCCCCTCTCCACGTCAATGGTGTAACCAAGGGAACGACTTGCGTCGATGCAGCTTGGCTGCCATTGGCGTCGCAGGAGCTGCCGGTATGTACATAAGTCTTATGTATAGACCGCCTGTAGTTGCTCCAATTCCTGATTTTCTTTCAGGGTTTACTCCCTTAGCCTTTCCCGCAAGGCAGGTATAGCCGCAAGGCAGCGGAGGATTTGTATTCGGAGTTTCCTTCTCCTAGATGAACTACCAGCCAAGGTTTTAACGAGCATCATCTACCCGTAGGGGTGCCAGAACCGGGGTTTGAACCCGTGACCGATTTTTATTTTTATTTTAGAATTGTTTTTGTACCGCAGCGCACTAACACTTTGACCACCGCGCCCCTAGTCCCACATTATTAAACCTGTAGCAAATTTAAGCCTCCACAGGGGCTACATTCTTCAGACATCTCTCCGTTCCACTGACTGAAACATCAGAGTATGAAGTTTAGCTTGACATTTGGACGAGGGGGCTGATCTTCACTTTACCATCTATTGAGTTAGTCTAAACATGGGGCTGATCTAAACTTTACCATCTATTGAGTTAGTCTAAACATGGGGCTGACCTAAACTTTACCATCTATTGAGTTAGTCTAAACATGGGGCTGATCTAAACTTTACCATCTATTGAAAACTTTACCATCTATTGAGTTAGTCTAAACATGGGGCTGATCTAAACTTTACCATCTATTGAGTTAGTCTAAACATGGGGCTGATCTTCACTTTAACATATATTAAGTTAGTCTAAACATGGGGCTGATCTAAACTTTACCATCTATTGAGTAAGTCTAAACATGGGGATGATCTAAACTTTACCATCTATTGAGTTAGTCTAAACATGGGGCTGATCTATATTTTACCATCTATTGAGTCAGTCTAAACATGAGGCAGATCTATATTTTACCATCTATTGAGTCAGTCTAAACATGAGGCAGATCTATATTTTACCATCTATTGAGTTAGGCTAAACTTGAGGCTGATCTAAACTTTACTATCTATTGAGCTAGTCTAAACATGAGGCTGATCTAAACTTTACCATCTATTGAGTCAGTCTAAACATGAGGCAGATCTAAACTTTACCATCTATTGAGTTAGTCTAAACATGGGGCTGATCTACATATGAATATCTATGGAGAGGTATGAACTATTTTTTAAACATTGAAGTGTCATTTTCTTTCTTTGTTTTGCACTAACCTCGAACCTGGGTCAGATCATCAGGCCGAGTTGCTGTAGGAGAAATGTATTTAGTGACAAGATTGCCCAATATGTATAATGTATATGGTATATATAACCCTTCTAACATTGTCAGTCATAAATCAAATATATGTTTTTAATTCCTCGCTTCTCTTATATCTTGTGTCATTGTCTTTGTGTGTGTGTGTGTGTGTGTGTTTTTTTACGTAAATATTTAGCGATAATATACAATGTTATACATAATGTTATTATAATGTAATTAATAATTTCAATACATCGTAAGTTGTTTCTACCGAAGAAGACATAAGCCAAAACTTACCATCTTTTATACTTTTGTTTTTGGTAGATCTACTCAATTTGTGTATCTTGAATTTTAAAATATTGGCAGCAAGAAATAGTGCTTCCAGAATTATATTGTAAAGATTTTCCCTCTATCATCGCCGACAAGAAAAAGTTCATCAAATAGTCTATTGTAGATATATCATTGCCAGGCAAGAAAAAGTTCATCAAATAGTCTATTGTAGATATATCATTGCCAGGCAAGAAAAAGTTCATTAAGAAGTCTGTTATGGAGATAGCCAGGATTGTCCACGGGAATGTTTTTCCCATGGGAAACGTCCCATGGGATGGGACAGGCATTAATTGCCATGGGATGGAATGGGATTGGATGGGATAGGACAGAAAATATGTCCCATGGACAAGCCTGGAGATAGCCCTTCTATTTCTATCATTAAATCATTGCTAAGCAAGAAGCATTTCATCAAATGATTCCGGTGGAAATGCGTGTGCTGACAATTGTCCATTTTAACTTGACACGAATTAAATTATCTGGCGTTCTAGACTCTTATGTTTGCTCTGTTCATGTCATTGCAAACCTCGTCTTTCAGAAACATCTCATCTTATGGACTGTGGGCGCCGCCCTGGCCTCGACCAGCTGCCCCCCGGTAGAGGAAGGGAAAATATACAGCCAGCAGTGCTTTCATCAAACAGACAGGTCAGAGTCAAGAAACATTTTCTACAACTGATTTATGGATCATTATTTTTTTGTTTTGTTTTAATCTTTGAAATTATCCATTATTTTAAATAAACTTCCACTCTTTTCCCGAAAACACAAAAACAACACACAAAAAATGTTAATATCTAATTTTTTAAGAAACTTCCAAAGGGTTGGTGCTGGGGTGGCTGGTGATTATTGTACTAAAAAAAACTCCTAATCCATGTACACATATCGTTAAACAAATGACTACGGCTTATCAATATTGTCTTATTACATATTTTTATTGACGCTCCTTCTATGCAGGAGGTTATAAACGTTAACTCTTAAAAAGATACGAGATTTTTATGATATTAATTGAAATTTTCATTGACAATTCGTTTTATTTCTCTAGTGACAACTTGGTCTGGTTGTTGGAAAGCTCCACGGGAGACGTTGACCAGGTAAACGCCACTTGCCCGCTGGGACATGACCAGAATTGTACGGTTGCATCAAACAATTCCTTCGTAATTACAAACAATGACCACAAGCATAGTCACAAAAGCTCACTCACGTTTAAGGTAACCAAATATCACAGAAACACCACGGTTCGGTGCATAGCCGTCAATCCCAAAACAGGGTCAAGGACCGTGCTCAGCAGTTGCCAGTTGGAGTTATTCTTAAAACCGCAATCACCGGTTTGCGGGGCTGAAAGACGGGGTGAAAACCAAATGCTTGTTACCTGTTCAACAGCTAAGGTATACCCTGGACTGAAGTGCCAGTTGGCACAACGAGAAACTCAGACCAACAAGATGACGAACGTCGCTATCGGGATCGAGTACAAAAACGATGTTCGGCCCGACGGGTACAGTCGGTCGTCATGTTCTGTTCTGCTGCATTACCTTACACCCGGCAGCTACCAGTACTTCGCTGTACTCACCCCTGACATAAGCACCTACGTCAGGAATTTCTCAGTCCCTGTCGATGCCACTCGCCCTGTCACAATCTCTGAGACGTCACGTGAAGTTGAGATCTTTCTGGAAACTCCGGCATGCCCTGAAGCAGCTAGCGGTAGGATAGTGGTCTGCGAAGCTCGCGGGTTTGATTCAGTGACGTCTATAAATTTATCGGTGGGTGGTGTTGAGGTCAAAGATGGGGAAATGTTTGTTGACAACGGGCTCAACGGTCGCACCTTTCGCAGTCGCTTCGTCGTACCGTCCGACACCAAGCCATCACACAACGTTCTGTGCGTGGTTGACTCTAATGAAAACGTGGTCGCAAACCAAACCACACTGGGGGAAGTCTTCACGGGCCACAGCTCTAACAGCATCGAATTAAAAAGCGAAAGTGGTGACCTCATATTGTCTTACAACCGGTGTCATCTCCGTCTCCTAGCAGACGCGAGTGCCCAGGTCACGTGCAGCCTGGGCGATACGAACGATCTGACGGTTGAGATGCTGTGTGTCAAGGATAAACAAACGCTACTGAACAAAACTTCACGTCTGACATCTGTAAATGTGGCCATCAGCAACAGGGCAGATTTACACGGAGCTGAATGTCAATGCATTGCCAGGCATGTCAACGGGTGGATACGGCAAAAGGCGTTTTTTCGAATAGAGACAATTTCAGAGTCGGACTCCAGAGATTTCATCATAGTTCTAGCTGTAACAATATCTTCACTATTAATTGGTGTCGTATGTGTCATTTTATGGTACAAAATTCGCCGGAGAAATAAACCCTGTTACAGACAAGTTAGTGTTATAGAGACAAGTTAGTGTTATAGATAAAGACATGGTGGACAGAATCTGAGACATTATAATTAACTTTCCAGGACCAGAAAAGAGTGAGGCTCAATTTTCAAAAACAAATGCTAACGAATCTATGGTCAATCACCCTGATAAGTAAATAGATCTACTGTGTTATATAATTAACATTTAAATAAATGTGTATTGAATAATTTTTTGTTGAAATTAATAAATCCAATTTTTTTATCAACCCTTAAATTTTATGTGTTAACATCTATTTCTGGGGTTATGAAAGATTTTAAGGATAACGAAACAAAATGGTGGTAAGATGATTTAAAGTTTTGTTTTAATTCATAACAGAACCAATATGAATTTATTATTAGATCTACCATGCTACATTGAGCCATTTGTTAAACATTTTGTTTCATCATTTTATTATTATTTTTATTTTTGTTTATTGATGTGTAAATTTATTTACGTTGGTATTGTCATCAAAACAAGTTGTTAATTTATGCCGATTAAAGACCATGGTGCAAATATTGTCTAAATAATGAGTTTTGAACATTTCTTTTAGTTAGACCAATCCACTACTGTATAAAGTTGAAAAGAATACAAGGCGCCAGAAATGGGGGGGGGGGGCGTGCGATGTTGCGGACCGCACCACGGGACACCGACACAAGGCGTGACAACACAATGTAAAATTCTACATCTTATAGTTATTAGGCAGCGGCAGACCCGGAGGGGGCCTAAGGTGTAAGTCGTGGGGGGATGACATCATGGTCTACCGCGCTGGGTGACACCAAACTCAGTGACGCCTCTGTAACTAGGTCAAATTTTTAACAAGTTAAAAAATTAAAATGCTATCAACAGACAAAAAAATTGAAATAAAACCGGTATCATAAGAAAATGCATATTTCGTGACTTAAATACTTTTAGTACTAATCTGCTAAAAAAAATTGTGGGTGTGTGTTTTTTTTATTAACTTTTTTTCGATTGCTGTGTGCTCTTCTACAACGATTATGAAACAAAACAATTCTTCGATCCGTTCCTTAGCTTTAGGCTCTCTTTCTATGAGAATATCTTGCCACATCAAAACGTATTAAGGCCTTGTTACGATCGACGACGCTAGATAACAAAAGACACCTCTGTGTATGCTCTATTGTAAGGATTCCGCCCTTAACAATCGTACCTACTGGGGTTGTAGTAGCAACGCGTTGTAAGCAATAAAAATATTTTTAAAAATTGCGTATACACTCGTTCTATAGCCCCCGTTCGTTCATTAGCTGAGTCCCTCTTTTTGTTAGAGAACAGTATAAAAAGTTTGTAACACGGTCGTAAGCCGACTCCAAAAGTTACCTTTTTTTTTTCTTTTTTTTTTCCTTTTTAATTATTTTTATTTTATTTATGTTTTTAAAAAAATTGTAAACAGTATTGAAAGCGCGTACGTTAAAATTTATTGTTGGAAACAAAACTTGTACATCAATTTATTGAAATATTCACAAAAATAAATAAAATGAATAAATAAGCTAAGTGCAGATGTTTAGAATTATTTGATAGCTTCTGGTGAAGCAGTCGAATCTTGTAGAATGTGAACAAAAAACTTGATGGCCTCCAATAACAAGACCGATATTCAATTTACATGTTGAAATCACATATGACACCCTCTTAAGCCGACCCCCAACACTTTCCCTTAGATTTTTGCCCCCCCCCACCCCAAAAAAAATATACGGTATACATGAAATATTAGCTGAGTTCTTCAAATGATTAGTGTATGTTTAATTAAACCAGCGGTCCTTTAATTTCTTTGTTATTTCATTCTCTTGTTCAAACTTGTGACATTGAGTTCTTAATTTCTTAGAGAGAGCAAGTTTCCAAGAATTATTTCGATATTAGACAGGTAGAGAGTTTCCCGATATTACTTCTCAGTCACGTGATTTAAGGCCTAGAGGCCGTCCATAAAATAGTGACACGCTCCAGACGGGAAGGGGGTGTAGAAATTGTGACAGGGGGAAGGGGGGTCCGGCCATGTGTGACGTAACGGTGTTTTATATAAAATTTGAATTATTTTATTAATAAAAAAAGAAAACAATAGTGTGACCTATTTGAAGGGGAGGGTCCGAGATTTGTGACAGTTTGTAACAAAGGGGATGGGGAAGTTAAAATGTTCAAAAATAGCGTGACGGCCCCTACCAAAAATGAAACAGAAAAAGAAGAAACCAGAAAAATAGTAACTGCATTTCCAGGAAATCATTTCCATTCCAACACAAATTATGAATTAAAGTAGGTCATGTAACATTACTTTGACCTACTTAAATTGCATTCGCACAGCAGGTTTCGTCCTGTTTATTCGGTCGACTACGTTCAGCAAAGCATATCAGAAGAAAAAAAACGCCGTTTTTTTCAATGGTACGAATGATAAAAAAACATATTAAAAATTTTGCACTACAGGTCAAGTATATTTGATTTAATTGAAGATTATGTTAGTTTGCTTAGCGCATTGTAACCAAATGTTGTTGTTTTTTTCCTCCAACACCCCATCTTTTCTAACCTGTTGACAAAACGAAAGGGCGTTCAAGGTTTTGGAATACTTTTCACATTAAGACATATTTTTTTTTTTTAATGAACTTAATTTTTATACAGCTCTAATATTAGACATCTGTAGTCTCTCGAATAGTTATCACATTAAGACATTTTGAAAAATTGAATTTAATTTTTATACAGCTCTAATTCTAATATTTTTGAGGTGCTAAAATGTCTCCTCACGCAGACTTCAATATGTCTACATCTCCATCTGTGGCGGATATTCAATCTACGGCTGCACAACGATTTATTCCTCATTTCATCATAGCCATCATTTTGGGGTCACTTATATTGTCCAGTTCTGTGTGGGAAAGTGTCCGATATTTTAACAGTAGTTCAACATGGGACACTGCCCCGTCTGTGAAAGTAGACGTGTGTGATAGTGTCCACACATTGCCATGAAGACTACCAAGTCTGTGAAAGTAGACGTGTGTGATAGTGTCCACACATTGCCATGAAGACTGCCAAGTCTGTGAAAGTAGACGTGTGTGATAGTGTCCACACATTGCCATGAAGACTGCCAAGTCTGTGAAAGTAGACGTGAGTGATAGTGTCCACACATTGCCATGAAGACTCTCCCGACCATAGTTCGTGTTTCGCACGGTCAAGGAACGACTGGCTGCAGCTCTCTAGGAGTCTGGACTATTGGTCATGCATCGTAATAGACGCTCAATTTTTGTCATTAAAATGTAGACTTATCCCTTTTAGACACTAGCTTATAAATAGTCTCTCGAATGATAATAGACATCTAGTCTAGTCACTCGAATGAATATAGAGATATATAGTCTCTCGAATTATAATAGATATCTAGTGTAGTCTCTCGAATGATAATACTTCTAGGCAACTTTTCCTTTTTGTGCTGCTCGGCCAAGCAGATAACTGGGACGACGCTGCGCAATAGTTTAGAATTTCCGCGTAATTTTTTAAAATCAAATTAAATAATTATATAATAAACAAGTATATGCTGTTGTGGGGTTTAAAATAATTTCCAAATTTCAAATGAGTAACAAGTTCCACGCTCGAAAAACCTCACTAACATACGAGGAAGTGGGTTAAAAATCGACTGGCGTACCGATGGTCACGAGTTCGAATCCATGCGAAGGCAAGGATTTGTTCCTGTGGCCTAAGAAGTCCCCGAGTCACCCAGCTCTGAATGGGTACCTAACTAACAATAGTTAGGCGGCTGGGTAATGCGTTGGAACCCTCATAGCCGTGGCCTGTGACCGCTGCATCACTTGCCAACAGATCATCTGTCATGGTCTGTGGACGCAATTATCTTCTGCATAGAAGGAGCGTCTGTATATCTAAGATAAGATAAGATAAGATCCAATGTGTTTTCGACATGCAAGGCATCAATCAAGAAATCAGACACCACGAGTTAATATAAAATATTTTTTTAAAAGGTTTGTGTGTGTGGGGGGGGGGGGTGGAGCGAAAACGGGGACAAAATTCCCACTGTGCGCATTTTGGTAGATGTTTTAAAGCATTACTTTCTTATCTTCAATATGGTGCGTCTCAGTGCGGAGCGCATAGTGCGCGTGGTGCGGGTGCGCACACCTCAATCCACATTAACCACAATAAACTAGGGAACACTGTACGGATGTTGATGCACAGAACGACACGTTAGACGGAAGAAACGCTCAATTGTAATCGTTTTTAGTTGAATTATTGTCTTTGTTTTATTCCATTAAAAATAAACCACCTTTCACAAACATAGAAACATGGACAATTTTACAACAACCCCCAAACATTAAATTAATTATGATAAATAGTCAATTGGCGTGCAGATCGTCACGGGCTCAAATCCATCTAGGGATTTGTTCTCGGGGTCGAGGTCGTCCTCGAGGCCACCACACAGCTCCAAATGGGTGCCAAACATCAGTCAGGGAAACAAAGGCGACTGGGTAATGCCTGATCCCCCCCCCTCTTGTGTCCAGTGAACGCTGTATCACCTGTAACAGGCCGGCCGTGGACGCAATAATCTTCTGTGCAGAAGGAGCGTCTGTATAGATAAGACAAGACTACTATCCATGGACTGCTGTATTTCATTTGAAAATTTTAGTTATAAACATCGTTACTTCCCCTTGCATGTCAAATAACTTACATTTCGAATGATTTCTTATAAATTCCTTCTTTTTTTTTAAATTTTCTTTATATAAATGAATAAAACAATTTTTACAACTGATTTTTTTCTTTTTTTTAAAGAATCGTTTGGGTTATTCAGATATACTTGCTAACTAGATTGCATGTAATCTGCAATGACCAGATCTAGAAGACACAAAATGGCGCCAGCGAACTCACGTGACCTTCTGTGTCACAATATATCTTCTGTACTACGGAGGCTGTCCTATCTTATATTTTAAAGACGCTCCTTCTGTACAGAAGATTTTTGCGTCCTATCATATATTGCTTTAAAAGTATTTATGGGCTTACTTTTTTTCTGTTTTTATTTATTTGGAAAAAGAAGTTATTATTTTTTGTTGTTGTTGTTGTTTATTTGTTTGTTGTTGCTTTATAGTTGTTTTTTTTTTTTAAAAGTAAATGCCCTTTTACTAATTTCTTTAACCTTAAAACAGTTCATCTCCTTGTTTTAAACTCAGAATCCTTCCTTCTCTTCGATGATTTGCCATTCCGATAAAATATTAGCTGAAAATGAAACTGTTTATGAATTGAATTCAGCAATTATTTGAAATGTATTATATTCTATTGTAACGGTTAGTTACACATTAGTCTTACCAGTAGTGTGTATGCGATCAAGATCTAAATACCCGTTCACCAGTTGACATTAATCCATATTTTTAACCTAAAACTGTCCATGATAAAAATTAGGGTTGTGGAAATTAATCGATTAATCTTTTACAAATTTAATCGATGAAAATTAATTTAATCGATTAAAACTCGATTGAAATTTAAGAACATATTTCTATTTTGTTTTCAATTTATTAATAATTCATATATTTTGTTACTTACACACTTTTTCCTCGTACTATTGATGTGTATTTAAATGTGCATAAGTAAACAAAAGGGTATTTTCTCACTTATTTCTTTCATAGCAGAATCAGAACGAATTTGCTGTGTTACAGCACAAAATTTGGGCGCCATAGTATTACCGTGACTCATCTGATTTCGTAAAATAATGAATCGCGACTAATCGGAACCTATATATCTGGTATAAAAAGATAATTAATCGAAATAAATTGATTAAACCGTCGATTATTTTTTTCGCAGATTAATCGAACAAAAAATTAAATAGTAACTGCCCTAATAAAAACCTATTTTTAAAAAAAAATGTGTTATACCCGTGAATATGGTTCGCACAGGACGGCGTAAGAGAACAATAAGGTATAAAAATATCAACTTTAAAATGTACACGTAAGTGAACAATGAGGTATAAAAATATCAACTTTAATATTTGACACGTAAGTGAACAATAAGGTATAAAAATATCAAGTTTAATATTTGACACGTAAGTGAACAATAAGGTATAAAAATAGTAACTTTAATATTTGACCATAAACAAAAACAAAAGTTTAAGGCTTCCCGTATTTACATTTACACCTGTGACAGTTTGCTGTAAATATTTCCATATCTTTGTGGAGGCTTATTTATAACCTTCCCCTGCCTATTATGACGTACACCTGTTTACCCGCGGACTTCTGGGATGTCTTTCAGGCCACGGTGTCTTCCCATTCAAGGTTGCGCAGCGATGAATTTATAATTTAAACTCTTAATCACTGTGAAATTAAAAACTTCAAGTATTTTAATTGGCATATCTTTTTAAAATCCTATTTCCGCACGCGAAAACTGATGGAATATAAGTTTTAATACGGCTCCCTCCTTTTTTTCAACCAGACACACGCTACAGATCGAGAGAGAAGGAGAGAGACTAGATTAATTAATATTGAAAAATAGCTGAGGAGATTTATGTTCAGACTTGGATGATTTAATTATATTTGGCTTGAAATAATGGGCATTCAAAAACATACAATTTTTTTTTTAATTTGAGTTATGAAAGCTTATTTTGAAGACTATAAAATAATAATTTTAGTTTCATTGTCATAATTTAAATCGGATAGATTAGGCATTCATCTTCAATAGATTTGATTATCAAAACCTTCTCGATTTTAAAACTGTAGCCGAGTGGTGGCTAAGTAAATCAGGTTTAATAATGTGGGACTAGAGCAGTGGTTTTAAATTTAAACAACTTTTATTCGAACACTCAAGTAAACATCCCATGGCACACTCAACCGTCACTCTCCCTCCTTTTCTTTCATACCAGTGCATCTCGGTGCGATGCACGTGGTGCGGCGCGGTGTGGGTATGCACACTACTACATTCACCCCCGGCCATTGAATCCCAGCGCCCTCGCTGGCGTAAACTACAACTAAAATTTGTGAGCTATTACTATTAACTGAACAATAATAAATAATGGTGAAATAAAATTAAAAATAAAGCATGTAACTAAAAACAGGAAAAAAATCTAAATGTCAATGACCTGATCACGCTTGGTTGTCCCAAAGTCGTTGATCATGTGGTAAGTCATAGTGTTTCTAAGTTCTTATTCAGTGACGTCGGCGCACTGCTGTACCCGACTGGCGATACGAGCTGACCTGCGTGGTGCCCGGATGGCGGTAGGTCCGCTCCTGCGTCGGGCCGAGGGTCCCCAAGTCTCATTGTTAATGTGGTACCTCATAGTGCCCGCTACCTCTGCATCTTGAGTGATCTTCGTGGCTTAGGTTGAGGAGGTTGTTTCACATCTATTGATTGGTCAGTTACATAGCCAAGGTCTTCTGGTGGCGTAGTGCCCTGAGGCTTGTTGCTGACCTGCTGACTCGGTGTGTGCTTGGGCGCGTGGTCATGGTGTATTATCACAACCGTTTGACCTTTGGATCCGTGACCCAGGTCATTCCTGTCTTGAGCCCGTTCGGCCTTGACAGGATCTGTAAATACCGTGGTAGCTGGTGTAAAGCTGTTGGTGTTATTACCTGCAGTCGAGGGCTTCTTCCTAGGCAGGTATCCCTGTCTCCTGAGCCGAATAGGGTCTTTGTGAGAATCCGTTGTGACTTCTTTACTGTTGCCAGCTGGCGGCACCCGCACATGCTTTGCCTTGCAGTTGAAGCACTCCACTGTGGGGAATGGTCGCTGAGGGTCATCTATCCGCTGGATTGTCTTAGTGGGCCGTTGTATCTCTTGAGCTTGAGATCCACTGTTGAATCCGCACTGAGTCGAAGGGTTACGGCGCTTGGTTGGCCGTTCTTTGATCTCGTCGTGGTAGGCCGTTTCACAGTGCGTGTCCTCACGGCGCCTATGTGTATTAGGTGACCGGTTGCGCCTCACACTATGTGGCTTCCATGTTGGGTGCTGCCAGTTATGTGTGTTGAGCCTAGTCGACAGGTTCTTGCCGTCTTTTTGAGTCGAACAAGTTGACGATGTCTGGGCCACTGTTTCCTGGTGGCCAGGTCGACCTGACCTGGGGTTGTCAAGAATGGAGGTGAGTCGTTTTGGTGAGCGATGTATTTCCTCTTAGCTCGGCACTCAAACTCAACATGACCCTTTCTGTCACACCACAGACATACCTTTTGTCGGTGACCGGATCTCCGCTTGTTGGACTTGGGAGTTCTGGGTGCTGATGGACAGTGGACACCGTTAGCGTCCATGTCCGTTCGGTGCTGCTGTATTGATTGCTGGAATCTGTCAGCCACAGCAGCTACCTGCTGGTCTATGTGAGCCATCAGTTGCTGTGTCATCTGTGTCCAGTCCGGGAGAGGCGCTACTGAGAGCTGTGCAGTGGCGGCAACATCGCAGAAGTCTTCCCTCATCCACCGCTGGACTTCTTTAATGACATCGTCAAAAGTGCTGTCGGTGTTTAGCCTGACGTAAGCTTTCACGTCACGTCGCAGGGCTGCCGGCTGTAGACCTTGTACAAATGTATCCCGCAGTATGTCAGATGCAAGGATGCCTGTCCGTGCTGTGTTGGCTAATGCAAAGAGATTACGCATATTAGCCGCGTAGTCCTCTACCGTCTCACCTAAACCTTGCTGCCATTTGAAGAAAGCAGCGGCCAGGGTGGTGCCATCACGTTGATCTCCCCAGTTCGTCACTATAATGTGCAGCAGTTTTCTGGGGTGTTGATCTCTGACGGCGCCCGATCTAGGATGTCCTGTCGGGCACTCCCCTCCAGGGCGCCTATGATCCAGGTGACAGCTGAGGCTGGAGGCACAGGCTGTAGCTGTAGTAGCAGACGTAACTCTTTAACGAACTGCTCCGCTCCGCTGTCTCCCGTAAACCTCGGCAGCTTCGGCAAAACAACAGATTGTAGGCCTACTTGCTCAGCTTGTTGTTCCATACTGTTGTTAATACTGTTCTGTTGTTAATACTGTTTTTTTTTCTTGAACCGCTATCCTCACCTTTATGAAACCCTGCTCGCAGCGCCAAAACTGTAGCCGAGTGGTGGCTAAGTAAATCAGGTTTAATAATGTGGGACTAGAGCAGTGGTTTTAAATTTAAACAACTTTTATTCTAACACTCAAATAAACATCCCATGGCACACTCAACCGTCACTCTCCCTCCTTTCCTTTCATACCAGTGCATCTCGGTGCGATGCACGTGGTGCGGCGCGGTGTGGGTGTGCACACTACTACATAGTGTAACATGAAAACATGTTTACTTCCCTTTCAGTTCCAGTAACCTGTATTAAATCTATGTTGCTAGAATTTTTTCATATCTATTCAAAAGTTACTGTCTTCCAAATAGATCCCCACCACCAAAATTATTGCAACAAACTCAACACCAAAAAAAGTTAGATACGTTACAAAATATTATGTTACTGAAGGCTAAAATTTATTTTGAAGATTGATTTAGTCAACAATCAGCAATTGTCTAGCGGTTGATTCCTGATAGTCTAGCCTCAACTTATCTAGGGATGGTTGTAAGAACGACAATCACTCATCAAATCTCAACTCGTCTAGGAAATGTGGTATAAACCACAATCACTAATCTATGTCAGAGAATATCTATGTATTGTGGTTTAAAACACAATGACTAACCTACCCTGAACTTATCTAGGTATTATGGTAAAACCACAATCACTAATCTTGTGTCAAATTATCTAGGTATTATGGTAAAACCACGATCACTAATCTTGTGTCAAATTATCTAGGTATTATGGTAAAACCACAATCACTAATCTTGTGTCAACTTATCTACGTATTATGGTAAAACCACAATCACTAATCTTGTGTCAAATTATCTAGGTATTATGGTAAAACCACAATCACTACTCTTGTGTCAAATTATCTAGGTATTATGGTAAAACCACAATCACTAATCTTGTGTCAAATTATCTAGGTGTTATGATAAAACCACAATCACTAATCTTGTGTCAAATATCTAGGTATTATGGTAAAACCACAATCACTAATCTTGTGTCAAATATCTAGGTATTATGGTAAAACCACAATCACTAATCTTGTGTCAAATTATCTAGGTATTATGGTAAAACCACAATCACTAATCTTGTGTCAAATATCTAGGTATTATGGTAGAACCACAATCACTAATATTGTGTCAAATATCTAGGTATTATGGTAAAACCACAATCACTAATCTTGTGACAAATATCTAGGTATTATAGTGAAAAACACAATCGCGTATCTAGATTCAACATATCTAAGCATGTAGATTATAACATTTTAACAACTCTAATGTTAACTTATAGTGCTATAAACGGCAATCGCCTATCTAGTATTCACAGCATCCCACCCCCCCTAAATCCTTCATCTTTGCCATGTCAAAATTCATCAGCTGTGCCGTATGGTGTCATATTTGGCATTCAAATTTTATGGACCTTTACCCCGTCCAACGAGAGCGATGCCCAGGTCTCGCCTTGCTTGTACACAACAATGGTCACCTAGCCTCACTTAAACTGGAGGTTAATGCAAATAAACTCATGAATAATTATGAACGTCAGTCCGCGATGTTAAGACTATATTCGGATCTGTTGCACGTTACCTAATCGCTGCAAGCAAGAATAATTTTAAATATAATTATGAAAATTCTAGACGCTTCGTTGTCATGTCACAACAGATTGTTTTTAATGTAACAAGAAAACAGTAACTTCAAGTCGGAAGTAGTAATGCTTAAGAAAATTTTAGGGAAATTGACCCATTGAAAACGAAAATTATAAAATTGATACTTTTTCAGTTAATTGTATAACTTAGCATTGTTTTTCGTCACTTCCTTTAACAGCAAAAGTTTTTTTAAACTCCTATAAAAAATGCTAAATTAAATGATGACGTGATATTATATATATATATATATTCTGAAAATAAAATGGTACGACAAGGTCGAAAACTCCAAACTGTGGGAGAGGTGTGGACAAAGGACAGTAGAACAACAAATCATGGAAAGGAAATGGAGATGGATTGGACACACCCTTCGGAAAGATAACAGCAGGGTGAGGCAGGCCTTAGATTGGAACCCCCAGGGCAAACGCCAGCGAGGAAGACCCAAGCGTACATGGAGACGGAGCATGTTAGATGAGGCTGGAAGAACTGGAAAGAGCTGGGAAGAATTGAANATATATATATATATATATATATATATATATATATAGTGATTGGTCCCACACGCTCCTAAAGACCCACCAGCCAATCAGAAAAAATAAATCTTTTTTACATATTTAACAAGTTAACGCGGACGTCCAAGGCGAGTTATTTTTTGTGCAGTATTTTTTTTCTTCAAGACTTTACTTTGAGAGGTGCGCTTTCAAAAAATATTTTATTGTCAAACTACGGTGCGCACATTTTCGTGTACACATATTAAATTTAGCTGTGTCTGTTTTTACGGGTACTTTCTTTATTTGATAGATACGTAAAAAATGTTTCATTACATTACAATTGACACACGATGCAAGGAGTTCATTTTTTGAAAGTGTGAATGAAGTTGTGAATTTTGTTAAATTCTGGTGTGTTTCATATTTCGTTATTAATTAAAAATTCTAATTGTAATTCTGTAGTGTGTGAATTAAACGTGGAAAGCGACGGCCCAAGTCAAATATTTTTAATACAGAGATTATAATTATAAACACACACATATCGAGATTTTCGCCACTATCCGGATTCGGCAAATTCTTATCGCAGATCCGAAAAATATCCGGATATCAGTGTAGTAAGGATTTTTTAAAAATTCAAATTAAATTAATAGTGATAAGTTTATAAACAAATATATAAAAGTAAAAATTTAAAAAAAAATAACCAGAAATGAGACGTACGTGTTGAGATTTATGGTCAAAAACGTTATTTTTACGGGTTATTTATTATAACTATAATGAATAATATTTTTGACGTGATGCACATTTATGGCCGGTCGAGGCGGCTGTTGGAGGGGGGTACAACATGCTACCGGAACGACGACGGAACGTCCTTAGACGGGCTTTGTTGCTCGTATATTATAATCGATTATACAAGTTTTCATGTAAAAAAAAAAAAAAGAATATTAAATTAATGAAAAGTTTTCCGCAGGTTTCTTCAAAGAAAATAGTATTTTATATTTGAAGAACATATCTTTAAATCAAGTGCGTATTAGAGATATACTGTCTTATACCCTTTTATATTTCTTTTGCAACTTTTTCTTGCAGTTAGTCTTTGTATCCCAAAATGTACATAAAAAAAATTAAAATTCGAACTTTTCGTTGTCATTTTCGTGACGATATCTGATATACAGAGTGACCAACTAAAATAAATTTATTTTTAAATTTTAGATATTTCTGAAAAATATTTTTGTAACCAATTTTATTTTCTTTTTGTTAAAAAAAACAAAGCCAAATGATTTACCCTACAGTGAAATCAGTAAGATTTCTGTAATAACTTTATGATGCATAAAAATATCCTGTAACCGATTGGTCGATACTAAAAATTATGATAGACAGAATTAAATTAATGTGCCTTACAGGACCAAACTAAAGTACCTTACAGGACCAAACTTAAGTACCTTACAGGACCAAACTAAAGTACCTTACAGGACCAAACTTAAGTACCTTACAGGACCAAACTAAAGTACCGTACAGGACAAATCTAAGGGTCCTTACAGGACCAAACTAAAGTACCTTACAGGACCAAACTAAAGTACCTTACAGGACCAAACTAAAGTACCTTACAGGACCAATCTTAAGGTCCTTACAGGACCAAACTAAAGTACCTTACAGGACCAATCTAAGTACCTTACAGGACCAAACTAAAGTACCGTACATGACCAATCTTAAGGTCCTTACAGGACCAAACTAAAGTACCTTACAGTGCCAATCTAAAGTACCTTACAGTACCAAACTAGAGTACCTTACAGGACGAAACTAAAGTACCTTACAGGACCAAACTAAAGTACCTTACAGGACCAAACTAAAGTACCTTACAGTACAAATCTTAAGGTCCTTACAGGACCAATCTTAAGGTCCTTACAGGACCAAACTAAAGTACCTTACAGTACCAATCTAAAGTACCTTACAGTACCAAACTAAAGTACCTTACAGGACCAAACTAAAGTACCTTACAGGACCAAACTAAAGTACCTTACAGGACCAAACTAAAGTACCTTACAGTACAAATCTTAATGTCCTTACAGGACCAATCTAAAGTACCTTACATGGCCAATCAAAAGAACTTTACAGGACCAATCTAAAGTACCCTACAGGACCAAACTAAAGTACCCTACAGGACCAATCAAAATAACCTTACAGGAGCAATTTAAAGTTCCTTGCAGGACCAAACTAGAGTACCTTACAGTACAAATCTTAAGGTCCTTACAGGAACAATCTAAAGTACCTTACAGGACCAATCTAAAGTACCTTACAGGGACCAATCTAAAGTACCTTACAGGACCAATCTAAAACACCTTACAGGACCAAACTTAAGTACCTTACAGGACCAATCTAAAGTACCTTACAGGACCAATCTAAAGTACCCTACAGGACCAATTTAAAGTATCTTTAAGGAGCAATCTAAAGTCCCTTACAGGAGCACTGTACAGTGTCTCACAGCGTCAATCTAAAGTGCCCCCCCCCTATAATGTTTTCCCGTTTCCCAATAGCCCTGGGCGTGATGTCCCCACCGACTGTGTTTAAATCTTATAGTCTAAAGGGATCAAGGAACAAATGCCTTGTCTCGTCCGTGCGGCCACAAATACACCGATGATAAAACAGCAAATGTACGTCCGTTTTCAGACGTCTTTATCAGTGGTTATTAGAAACAAAAAAAATTAAAGTGTTCTTCCTCCACTTCATTTATTTGAGTAGTTTCCGTGACGAAATGTGACGTCTGAAATAAAACTAATGATTCCAGTTGTTAAGAGCAATTGAAACGTTTAGGTAAATTTATAACATTGTTTCTCTTCTTTTCATATCTAAAGCAGAACATTGATTAAATAACAACATTTGAATATACTTTTCAATTCATGACTTCGTTTAGAAGAATAGTTATAAATATTTAGTATATTTACCTTAAAAGATATTGGCATCAAACTAATTCGACAGTATCTGCATGTGTCATAAACGTGTTGGTTGTTTTTTTCTTAGTTAACTTTGATCAACAAGCTGGGCACAGATTGTTGGATATAAACATTCTTCACCAGCCCTCAAATTAGGTTACATTTTTAAAAGTTTTTTTCGTATTCAAGTCTTACGAGCCGAAACTGCTTAAAATAAAACGACATTCATGAGGGACCTCGTTCATATAGCAGGTCACGTGGGGACTAAATGAGGCATAAATTAATCCCCTTGCACGCCCGCGTAAGGTGCGTAATAATTATAGGGCAGTGCTGAATTCATTGAGGCAGGTTTTTACCAAAACAATTTATTAAAAGCTGTTAATCTTTCATAGAGTTGATTGAGGTCTGCTCAAGACAACTGGTGGATAATAGTGTCAACATTTATCCATGGATCTGTGCGTCACTGTGACTTTGTTATGTTTGATTGTAGGAGCATGGATTAGTAAGTACAAACTCATCGCAGTAATATACAGTTTATTCATTGTAATATATGGAACATTCGTCTATTTTATGTCTCATAAGTTTATTGTATGTGCAATAGGAATATTGTGTATAACGTACGCTTATCGTCTGTAATATTTGCCTATTATATGTTACATCCACGTTTTGTATGTAACATCCGCATTTTGTATGTATCATCCGTCTTTTGTATGTAATATCAACATATTTATTATTCGTATCTTTAAAATATAGTTCCAGTACTTTAAAAATCCTCAGGTTGCTTAAAAATGTATCCTATCAACGCGTTATACATGCCGTCTTTATATCTTTACTCTACTTTAAAAATTTATCCTACCAACGCGTTATACATGCCGTCTCTATATCTTTACTTTAAAAAGTTATCCTACCAACGCGTTATACATGCCGTCTCTATATCTTTACTCTGCTTTATAAATCGTCGTAATATTATGTAGATCAGTGTTTCTCAAAATGGTGGTCCGCGGACCGGTGCCGGTCCGTGAGCCAATAGCCGCCGCCGGTCCGCAGAAGGAATCAGAAAGGAAAGGAAAAAACTTATTAAAATCCTCCCTTTGCAAACATTAATACATACTAATCTTATAACATATTTTAAGTTTTCGACACAATCACATAAAATGAATCGAATAATTTATTTCACAGTAAACTCATTTTAATAAAAATTACTTTATATTTATTTTAAAACCTTGTCATTATAAAAATTTATGGGGAATGGAGGCGATATCCAAACTTTTGGTGATAGCTCACTTCAATCTACTCAAAGAATGTAGGAAATAAACATTGATATCACAGAAATATAGATCTCTCCTTTAAACTCAAATAAATGTGCACGTCTGTAAGTTTTAAAATGTAGAATTTAAAAGATAAAATTCAATATTTTCTATCAAAACTTTCACAATAAAAACAGAGGCGAACTGAGTTGATATGTGATTATGAATTTTTTTAGCATACTCTATTTATGGATGGAAACTAAAGGACCAATGGATATGTTTATACATGAATCCTTGAGCAGCGAACAAATTCGGACTCATCTTCAAAATTAAATGACGGAGACATTAATGACAATAAAAAAGCTTCTTCGGTGAAATGATTTCGTACTAGCTTTACCCTAAAATATTACTTTCATATATTTGATGATTTGGTTTTGTGAGTCTGGATGATTATGTTATATCAAGACCACAATATGTTTTTTTTTTTTTTTTTTGCGGCGATGTTCTATCGAATGACATGACTACTAGGCATAAGTTCACAGGCCAAAAAAGTTCCTTAAAAGAAATGTCGCCGATTAAAAAGTCTATCAGAAACTTATATATAACATTTGATTCACCACTCATAAATATTTGTGCTTTGCCAGCTTCGTATTAATAGCACCAAAAAAAAAAAAGAAAGGGAAAAAAAAATCGGTGAAGCGCTCGCAGTAGAGTATATGTTAAGGATGCATGTTTGGAAATGTTACGTAAACTGCTACAAATAAAGTGGTCAAGACCTTCTCAAATGAGATGATAGTTCGAGGCATCGACGTTATTGGTTTTAATAATGAAGCGCGTCAAATATATGTCAGCTGAATTTGGAGAAATACGCTTCACTGTTTTGTTCACCGTGAAATTTTAGCCACCAAACAAATGTCAACACTAACAGATTAAACTGCCTGCTGATGATGTGCAATGGTTCATTTTGAGAAATGTTTGAATTTCAATGAGAACTCAACCAATTTCTTCAGTAGAAATACCGGACAATGGCAGGAAAAAAAGCTAGAAGCGTGAAAGAGTGAAGTATCTTCAGATTGTTTAATGTATGTTTGACAATTTTGAAAAAATTATTGAAAGTGCAGAAGCATTTGTAGAAGAGTTCGATGATCCATTTCTACAGAAAGTCATGATTGCGTCGCTGAGTATTTGGGAAAATTAATCGACCGCTTCGAATTCTGTTTTCTTTCGGAAATGTACTGGGTGTATACGTAATCCATTTATTTCATCGAAGGTTGATTTTTCTATAACTTTGGGAGATAAATTGTTGGAGTTAACTGCGTACGAAGGGTTTAAAATACATTTCGGAACTGTGACCTCTCATGCATCCATTTGGATTCACATTAGTGCAGTATATCCTGAACTTGCCGAAATCGATCTCAATGATCTTATTCGACTTTGTTAATCTTACCTATGTGAGGCTTTAATTTTTAACAATGAGCAATGTTAAAACAAAGTACTGGAAAAGTATGGATGTTCGTTGTCCCCTGAGTGTGCAATTGACCTCATTTGAACCTCGACTTTATAAACTTGCAAATGCCCTGGGCGGCACTTTGCCAGGGGCGTCAAATTCATAGTCGTTAATTAGTTTTTATAATGATTTTTTTTTAAGAGGAGCTTTTAAAAAATCAAAATTTAAGAAACGCCAAATGAGAAATTAATAACAGAAATAAAGGAACTATTCAAAAGCATGCGAAGGTTCTAAATGCCAAAACTTCAAACTCCTTATTGGATATAAATTCTTCTGATTCTAATACTACTGTAATTTTTTTTTAATTGTTCTAAATAAGTATAAGAACGTAGCACTGAAATGGTGATAAACGAATTGTTCTTAAAATTTGACAGCAGCCCCTATTTTAAAATTTAGGAGCAAAAAATTCCTTGTTTTTTAATTAGCTAATTGAAAGAAAGGGGAAAATAAAATTATAATATAAAAAAATATTTTAAAAAAAATAATAAAAAGCCAAGATAAACAAAATTAACAAAATGACGAAATATTATAAATGAAGGAAATGCGTTAATTTTCATCATTTATTTCCCTTTCAACATTCACTAACACAAAACACTGAACAGCCTCCCCGTTGGAACCACGTTTAGACGTAAGTACAAAGAATAACAAACAAATTATATATATTTTTTTAGAAATGCGCATGTTTAAAACCAACACCGCATGTTCCCCACACTTGACGTTTGTGAGCTTTGTACCTTCTTTTTTAATAGGAAGGGTCAGGTCAGAAGCGTGTCTGTGTTTTCTCGCCTTTGTCTAATTCATTTTTTGGTGCCCTTGAGAAAGAGGAAAAATAATAAATTATATATAATAAATTTATTATTTTAATTGATTAGCCCTCGGCGCCCTTGGGAACTGCCCCAACGCCAAGTCATTGTTACGCCTCTGGATAACACATTCGTTTAACTGCTTTTGGTTTTATTCAATAACGCAAACGTCTCAAACTGTTTATCCTAACCGGGTGCTAACTAACACAGGCTACGCCTTGGTTTTTTCTTTTAATTTCAGTGTCATCTTGTTGGAATATATTTTTGTTGAACAACTCAGACACGTATCATGACAACTTTCTAATTTCAGTGTCATCTTGTTGGAATATATTTTTGTTGAACAACTCAGACACGTATCATGACAACATTCTAATTTCAGTGTCATCTTGTTGGAATATATTTTTGTTGAACAACTCAGACACGTATCATGACAACTTTCTAATTTCAGTGTCATCTTGTTGGAATATATTTTTGTTGAACAACTCAGACACGCATCATGACAACTTTCTAATTTTCTACATTTTTAATTCCGTTGACCCTTACTTGTTTATACTCAGACCTGTTAACTATTCCGATTTTATCAAAATTATACAGATTTGGTGCCCTGATTCCGAAATTCCAACAGAACATTTGAAATTTCTGTTTTTTGAACATTAACAAATGTAGATCTATAAATTCCGAAACTGGCGAGAAAAAAAAAGTACAAATTAATAGAAGGCGAATGTGTCAGGAAGTGAAGTATTTGGACGATACCCCGTCTTTTAGTTTTTCCCTGTACTTTCGTTTTCGAAGCGAACCGCGATTTCTAAATCTCTATTCGTGGGCCATCCGAATTTAAATGTATTCCTTTTACCAGGCTAAAAAAATTATTACCCTGTTTTTGTGTCTGACCTTGAGAGTCATATTACTAGCACTAAGGGGCTGTCCATGCATGACGTCACGCACATAGGGGAGGGAAGGTCCATACGTTTGTGACGAGGGAGGGAGGTGTTAGAGAAATGTGACGTCACATAAAAAACTAGCAACTTTAAATTAAAGTTCCATGTAAATATTTGATTGCTTAAAATTTATTCTATGACGTTTTACACGGCTTCACGCGTGTTACAAGATTAGAGTGCAACATTAGACTAAATACATACCCACACGATAAAAAAGTGATTTCAAACATGCTCTTTTTCAAATAGAAAATACGGCTTTTATGGGGGAGGGGAGAACACATTTTGACGTCATATTGGTGAGGGTTCTAAGTTGTTTTTTTTTTTTTTGAGGACGTGTAACGAGGGGGGGGGTGGAGTGAAAAAGCGACCAAAATCGAGTGACGTCATTTATGGACGGCCTCAAAGAGTAAACTATCTAAACAAAAATTTACAAACAAAAACAAAAAACGTCATTTCATCGTTTTCGAAGCAGTATTAGTTTTCGTAAAAGCACCATTTTATTCGGCCAGCACCTTGTTTATTTCAACATAGGATATTTTAATTTTTTAAAACTCTCTTCTAAAACAATACTTAATTTAAGATTTACTGTTTTAACCCAATGTCAGGTACTTGTTATGTAGCCAATAAAATGTGAAAAGACATTAAAAATTAACAAACGGCGTAAACCTAACAGTTCAATGGTCACGTGCCTACAGAACAATTCGGCCATTATACTTAAGTACTTTGATCTCGCCATCTTCATGGTTTATTTACAGCTTTGAATTGTTCCAAGATTTGATATTCAGATGACCTGAACATTTCTCCTCTCGTGACCGCCTCGGGCAGGTGGATTTCGAGCTGACGTGTCAAATGGCGGGCACATCGTAAAGCTTCTCGTGTCTCTCTTTATTAACTGGGAGAAACGTACAAACTATATAATCAGTGCTTGTGATATTTTAAACTGTACAGCTATGCTCTAAGTCTGTCAGAAGTTTTACTACTTTTGCTTTCATCTTAATTTTTAAGAAACAGAATCTACATTTGTTATGCCAGTGACAGGCAGAGAGAGAGATAGAGAGAGATAGAGAGGGAGAGAGAGATAAAAATGTGTGCAGGCGTGTGAGAGAGAGAAATTGTGCATTTGGCCTTCATAGAGAGAGAAAGTGAGAAAGAGAGAGAGAAAGATAGAGTGTGTGTGTGTGTGGTGTTGTGTGGTGTGTGTCTGTGTGTGTCTGTCTGTCTGTGTGTCTGTCTGTGTGTGTGTGGTGTTGTGTTGTGTTGTGTTTATGTTTGTGTGTCTGTGTGTGTGTCTCTGTGTTTGTGTGTGTATGTGTGTGTGGTGTTGTGTGGTGTGTGTGTCTGTGTGTGTGTCTGTGTGTGTGTGTGTCTCTCTCTCTCTCTCTGTGTCTGTGTGTGTGTCTTTGTATCTGTGTCTCTGTGTGTTTGTGTGTGTTTGTGTGGTGTTTTGTGGTGTGGTGTGTGTGTCTGTGTGTGTGGTGTGGTGTGTGTGTATGTGTGTTTGTGTGTGTGTCTGTGTGTTTGTGTGTGTCTGTGTGTTTGTGTGTGCGTCTGTGTGTTTGTGTGTCTGTGTCTGTGTGTTTGTCTGTGTGTGTGTCTGTATGTTTGTGTGGTGTTGTGTGGTGTGGTGTGTGTGTGTCTGTGTGTGTGTCTGTCTGTGTGTGTGTCTGTATGTTTGTGTGGTGTTGTGTTGTGTGGTGTGTGAGTGTGTGTCGGTGTGTGTGTCTGTGTGTGTCTGTGTCTGTGTGTGTGGTGTGTGTGTGTCTGTTTGTTTGTGTGTGTGTCTGTGTGTGTGCCTGTGTGTGTGTGTCTGTGTGTGTGTGGTGTGTGTCTGTGTATGTGAGTCTGTGTGTATCTGTGTGTGGGTGTGTCTGTCTGTGTGTGCGTGTGTGTGTGTGTCTGTGTGTGTGTCTGTGTGTGTGTCTGTCTGTGTGTGCGTGTGTGTGTGTCTGTGTGTGTGTGTCTGTGTGTGTGTCTGTCTGTGTGTGCGTGTGCGTGTGTGTGTGTCTGTGTGTGTGTGTGTGTGTGGTGTGGTGTGGTGTGTGTGTCTGTGTGTGTGTGTGGGTGTGTGGTGTGTGTGTATGTGTGTCTGTGTGTGTGTGTGGTGGTTTATGGTGTGGTGTGGTGTGTGTGTGTGTATTGAGACGTGTAAGCTGTGATTGTAAGGCATTATTCACATCAACGCACTAGTTTTGTGACCGTCATTATTTTTGTTGTTGTTGATATTTTTGTTTATTTGCGTCAACTTATTTTCATTTGGAAGGATTCCCGACATTGTGAAGGAGAATTGAAAATATTAAATGCGGATGATTAATTAGGTCACAGTATAGTACTACAAATGATTGGTTGAGATCATTTGGACGTCACTGTGTTATATACAGATAAACTGTGTTTGTTTGTTGTTTTTTTTCTTCTTGTTGTTTTTTTTCTTTTTTGTTGTTGTTGTTTTTTGTTTTGTATTGTTGTTTTTGTTTGTTTGTTTGATTGTTTTTTTTTATTTGTTGTTGTTGTTGTTGTTGTTTTTTGGAACTTTTTTTTCTGCTAAATACAATGTAGTTTTTAAACTTTTATATTGAGCTTTAAAATAACTTTCCTTGACGGTATCAAAATTAATGCCATTCAGATCTCTAGTTCACATTGTATTTAACCAATAATATGATCCCCTTTCATCCCCACCCCCGCTGAGACTAAATTTTCAAACAAAGTTTCCCTACCCATTTTTTTTTAAACTAAAGAGAATCTTTGTAATCTTTTTTTTTAAAGTTGTAGCCGTTCATTTAACGCTTAGCCTTCACCACAGATATAATATTTGGATGAATGATAAACAATTATCAGTATACAGATGTAGGTAGGTAGATGTCGAACAAACAGGGTATGTAGGTGCCTGACAAGACGTCACAAACAGGGTATGTAGGGGACTGACAACACGTCACAAACAGGGTATGTAGGCGACTGACAAGACGTCACAAACAGGGTATGTAGGGGCCTGACAAGACGTCACAAACAGGGTATGTAGGTTATTGACAAGACGTCACAGACAGGGTATGTAGAGGACTGACAAGACGTCACAGACAGGGTATGTAGGACCCTAGTGGACGTCACAAACAGGGTATGTAGATGACTGACAAGGCGTCACAAACAGGGTATGTATGGTCCTGACAAGACGTCACAAACAGGGTATTAGAGGACTGACACGTAGAGGACTGACAAGGCGTCACAAACAGGGTATGTAGGGTCCTGACAAGACGTCACAAACAGGGTATTAGAGGACTGACATAACATCACAAACAGGGTATGTAGGGGACTGACAAGACGTCACAAACAGGGTATGTAGAGGACTGACAAGACGTCACAAACAGGGTGTGTAGGATCCTGACAAGACGTCACAAACAGGGTGTGTATGATTCTGATAAAAGGTCACAAAAAGGGTATTTAGGGGCCAAAAAAAGACGTCACAAAACAACGAACGTTTCGGCAAAGGGCCTGTTTTCAACAGTGGAAGAAGGCTCCTTGCCGAAACGTTCGTTGTTTTGTGACGTCTTATCAGGCCCCTACACACCATATTTTTTACGTCTTATCAGGCCCCTACATACCCTGTTTGTGACGTCTTGTCAGGCCCCTATATACCGTGTTTGTACGACATCTATCTACCTATCAATAAGCCTGCCTACAGTCTCACCCACATTTTCTACAAATACCAACAGCTGTTATTATATTCTTTTTCTCTTCTGTCCTGAGTTTATCTATAAAACTGCGATTGACCACATATTGGAATGCCTCCACTGCCCACAGGTGTTGCTGTGACTCAGCCAGTCACTGACCAACCGCTCATCTCCCCGCAGTGTGCTAGCGCTGAGCTCCTAGAGGGATGTCAGGCCAACATCTCCCGAGCCCTTTCCTCCACTCCGTCTGATAATAAAGCTGAGATTTGCAAGTAAGTCCTGTTCTCTGAGTATTTGAAAAGTTCAGGGGCGTCGCTAGGGTTGGTGACACCCGGGGCGGTAGTTCATGGTGTCACCCCTTCATGACTTAAGGGGGCGTTTATAAATGACGTCACGCGACGTTGCCGATTTCCCCCCCCCCACCCCGCGTCATAC
>MUZC01004676.1:270816-286638 GCA_002072015.1 Radix auricularia | reverse complement strand
ATATATATAATATATATATATGATACACTGAAGACATACTTGTCAATGAACGGCAGAGTGACTGAGTACGCAGACCAGACGTAACGCAACCGTATACAGTGATGTAACAGCAAACATGTCCTTCTATCCCGTTACAGGACCTCATCAAGTTTCATACAATGCCTGGAGAACCAAACCTGCGAGTGTCGGCTGCTTGACGACCCAACCATCTCTCAGGTCCTTCAGTATGAGAAGGGAGACGATGACTCAATGTGCAAAATACGTGAGTAGTCTGCCCGTTGTTGCTGTTTTCTTCATCGCGTTTTAAAACAATTTATAGCTAACGTAACGTTTTTCCTGACTCAAAGAGCCCGATGTCGGTACAATGACTCAATGACGCTGGCTCAGTGACACTGACTCAGTGACACTTAATCCAGGACGCTGACTCTATGACCACGACACCAAGCCACCCTGTTCTAACGTTATTATCTACTCCACGCGCAGTCCCTGACTTCAAACCAAAGCTCCCCGGAATCACCTGTGGTGGCGTAACTGATGTGTGCAGCTTAAAACAGCCAGGTGTCAGATGTGAGGAGGAGCTAAAGGCCAATTTGCAAACTGCCATAGGACAAGAGGAGCTAATCTGCAGGTTTTTTTTAAAATAATCTACTGGGATAACTCTTCAACTGTTAAAGGATTATCTCCCACCCCCTAACTGCCCCTAACCTCAGTATTGCCAAATGCAACATGTACCAGGAAGGAAACATTTGCCTCTTAAAACGTTGGTCACCAGAATTTAGTTACAAGTAAACTGTATAAAGTTATAAAAACAAAGGGAAATTATCGACATTTAAGATAGCCTCTTTACCTCTTTTTATGTTTGCTATAGCTTTAGGAAAGCATTTTCTGGTTACTCAACACTAAATTTTTGGGGGGATTAAATTTGCAGCTGCGTAACAACGGCTTAGCATTGGGGCAGTTGTCAAGGGCGACTAGATCTCTAATTTTTTTTTTTAATTTTAATGAAAACAAATATTTCACCTTTATCATCGTTAAAAATGTGTATTACTAATTGCATTTAAATATAATTCATTTAAACCATTGTACGTCAGACAACGTAATTATCGTCATAAATAAAATTAGAGAAATTCAATTATTGTTTTCTTACAATTGAAAAAAGTCACAAATTGAAATGTGACAATTTATCAAGGGCGCCAAAAATAAATTAGCCAAAGGCATCAAAAACTCATTTACGCCTCTGTAAACATGCTTATAATGTATCAAAAATAAATTCGAAAATTTTTGTTACATTTGAACTCTGAACGAAAAATTTTAAATAAAAAAAAACCCCACTAAGTTCAACTTCAGAATGAATAATCTTTTCTCATAGTAATTATATTACAGACAATTTTGAAGGTTACTGCGCTCTACGTTCATATATGCAGGGCCGCCGCCAGGGGGTGAATCCAGGAATTTATTCAGGGCGTAGATATATATTATTCAGACAATTAATCAAGTGAAAAGTACAAAAACAAAGTTAATATTTTTAGCTTAAAACGAAAATTGACGGAAAAACTATTCTGCACTATGAACGCTTCGCTAAAGGCAAAGGTATAATTCGGAATTTCGTGTTTTACGTCACAGTTTTCTAAAAATAATATATTTAAGTCATCAAATACATTACATATGTTTCTTCCGGTGACTCTTTCACTTTTTTGAGTAGATGTAAATACGAAGTGATTATTCGCACGGTTTAATTTATAAAATTATTAGCAAAGGTCGTCAGCGCATTCGTACTCCAGCGGCTGATCACATTGAAAAACAAAATAATAGCCAATTTCACTCGATTTAGGCTAAATTGTGTAGTTATATGTTAATAATACTAACATTTGTAACTTGATAGTACTAATTCTAATTACAATTTAATGATTACTGAAATTTTAATGTAGCGCTGCCATAAAATTAATTGATATCTAATCAAGAATAATTATATGTAATTTTAAATAATCGTAAATTAACATAAGCTTCTCTAGACTACTGGTCAACAGTCAACTATGGAGAGAAACATTATTGGTCAACGGAACGAATCCTGATGCGTTTTTTTTTTTTTTTTTTTTTTTTTTTTTTTTTTTTTTTTGTTGTTGTTTGTTCTTGTTTTTTTACAACCACAGTGACGATGCTTGCCAGCACTCAAGCAGGCTTATTTCCAGGGAGTATCTTTTTAAATACCTCCACCCCATGCCTTTTAGATCTATTCTGTTTGTCACTGCATTGTCGTTACTCGTTAGTGTTATGCTTATACTTATACTGAGTCTTACTTACACTTACAGTACAGAACAGAGTACAGACTCTCACTTTTAATAATTTTTTTAATATGATGCTTTACCATTATAAAGTCTTTCAATTTAATTAATCAATGATTACCTATAAATCATTAATAATTAATTAACGAATGGCCGCCCGAACGGTATGCAGGTCCCCTCAGACTCAGATTCTGGCTCAAAAAAACAAACAAAAAACATTATTACTATCCGTGACAGCAAAATAAGTTTACCATGCGAATAATGTCGGATATTTTTTGTTCAAAATCTCATTGTCATGTTCATAATTTGTAGCCATTGACTCATTGAGTCACAGTCACAGTGACACTGTCTGTCAGTAACTAAATCTTGTCGTAACTTATATTTGTTTTCTTTGCGCAGGCTATTAGGTCTAATAATATTAATTTGACTCAATTAAACAACAATCAAATCAATTACGGTAGTCAGTGTCCTAAAACTTAAATATCAAATATACTAATACTAATACTTCACATTATTAGTTATTAAACTTTGTAGCTCAGTATCTCAAAACCGTGGGAATAATTATCGGCATGTTCGAACCGTGAGAATAATGTTCAAAATTATCGGCACGGTTATGACGTCAAAACGGTGCCAATAACGCTTGCCATGTAAAAATTGGATTTTTTAAATCTTCACTTTTACGACCCGATAAGCTGTGAATGTCTTATTGTAAACCAAACTTAATACGAAAGGTATAGTTGATAGTTTTATAGTTATATAATTTCTTAAATCTTTGCAGCTGTCCTGTTCTTTATTTCAACTTTACTATTTACTGAATATAAATTTCTTCAAATAAATAAAAAAAAGACTATTAATAATAAACAATTCAATTATCCTTATGTTATTAAATTGGCCTATTAAAGTTAGTTTAGTGTGAATTATATCACACACACACACACACACACACACACACATATATATATATATATTTATAAATTTATAAATTTATACTTAGCTAATAGCGACATAAAGGTTACCAAAATGTATTGCTTCATGCATTCAATTTACTTCTTTTTTTAATCTTACTTACCTGAAATACATTTAAGTATTGATTTAATATTTTACTTCAACATATTTTTAATTAAAATCAAATAAACATGTCATTTCATTTTTGTTTATTTTGGCATGAGACAAATTATTTTTTCAACTGTTCAAAATAATTTTCAACAACACAACATTATAATGTAACCAATGGAGTACAGTAGCCATACATTAAAAAAAATAATTAGAACGATAAATAGTTTCCTCATGAATGCCTTACGTTAGTATATGATTTCAATAACTGACCCCAACTCATCTAACCAGGCACATGGCCACGTACATGAAGTGTTACGAGAATGTTGTCTGTCAGTGTCGGCTCTACCAACAGTTTGAGATGTACACGGCTGTGACGATGATGAAATACGCCTTCGACATTCGACAAAACTGTTCGCGGTTCACAGGTAAAGTGCATGGGAGTGCAGGTGTTTAAAACACAACACAAACATGTTCACGGGTAAAGTGGGGTGCAAGTGTTTTAAAAACAACACAAACATGTTCACGGGTAAAATGGTGTGCATCTGTTTAAAACACAACACAAACATGTTCACGAGTAAATTGGGGTGCATGTGTTTAAAACACAACACAAACATGTTCACGAGTAAATTGGGGTGCATGTGTTTAAAACACAACACAGCTTTCCATTTGTCCCGAAGACACTTCTAGACCCAACCCGTTACACACATAAATACCTTAAAATTGTTGAACCTCTGTCCTAATTTCAGTTACAAGACTTTCCCTTTATTTTCACTAAAAGTAAACCCTTTACGATAACTTCCTGTTAATACTTTTAGAGTTGTCCCATCCCACGTAACAATTGTTTAAAACATCTGTCAAATTTATTTGACAACAAGAGGCTCTCCTTAGCTCGAACATCAGCACTTACAGAAATTGTGATGATTAAGATGAACACATGTTCTGAAACATCAATGTGGTGAAGTTCGTTTAGTTACACAATTTATATTCAATGGTTCTCATTCTCAGCTTATTGTTAGAATATTCAGCCTCAAAATTGAGTATTTTTTAGCTTAAACATTCTAATGTCTTCATCTACTCAAGTGTTTTGGGACCGTCCATAAATGACGTCCCGATTTTTGTACTCAACCCCCCTTACCTCGTCACACGTCGTCACAAAAACTAAGACTCCTTTCTAATATGACGTCACAGAGCTTTGCCCCCCACCCCCTTTTGTCCACCCTTCATAGAAGCTGTGTTTTCTATTTCAAAATGAGCTTGCTTTTTTCAAATGACTTTTTTGTCATTTAAGTACGTATTTATTGTATGTCTGCACTCTATATCGTAACAGGTGTCAAGCCAACTTAAACTTCATTAATAACTTGCAAGAAATCAAATATTTAAGTGGAACTTTTGTGTCAATTTGTGATTTTTTATGTGACGTCCCATTTCTCAAACACCCCCTTCCCCCTCGTCACACATCGTCACAAGTTCATGGACCCTCCCTTCCCCCTAGGCCCATGACGTCATTTATGGCGGGCCCCTTGCCCACGGTCTCATGATTTCGATATTTGTGATCCCCAGGTGTCTCTATTCCGAAAACAAATGGATTCCTTTGTCCAGGTATAAAAAAATGTTTCAACTTAAGTTATTTTCAGACAATTATATTATTTTAACTAATATTATTTCTAATTATGAAATTTTTTCAAGTAATTCTGTTAACATCGTACTCTGCTGATTAAGTCAAGAACAAAATTTGATAACTGGCCAACTCCAACTTCGAATTAAATAAACCATTCTAACCACGCGTTAGAGACGTTCACGTCTGGTTATTTAAATAATACAACAGGTCTGCATTTTTTGGAACCGAAGATGTTCAAGCTGCAGTGGCGTCGCTAGGGGGTGCGGTGAGGGCGGGCTGCCCATCAGGCGACACCATCAGGGGGGTGGTGACACCAAAATATAAAATTCTGTATGTTCCCGTTATTTTGCACTGGAAAGCTCGGAGGAGTTCTATGGGTTAAGTTGTGAGGGGGTGACACGAGCTATCGCCCCGGGTGACACCAACCCTAGTGACGCCTCTGCTAAGTTGATTCACTGCAATACTTGCTATGACTTAATTTTTTTAAGTGCATTTATTCAGATAATTTTAATAGTAACATCTAAAGCTATAAAGTAAAGTTTCTTATTTAATATTCTGGCACAATATGATCAATATCAAACGACAATAATTACTTCTAACGTTATTATGCCCTGTCCGCTTTAACCACTTCTCCCCACCCCTACCCCCCAAACCCCTTCTGTTTCCTTGCAGACGATAAGACTGTACCAGCTGATCACAAATTGATAGTACTCAACTCCAGCAAGGGTGAGCACACATAGATCTACATTGTTACAATAGCGTCACAAGGTGCAGTCCAAAAAAATTATATTTTTATATCATTCCAAAAAAATATCTTTGCCACTTGAAATATTTGGACAACAGCTGTGATCTTTAATCGGTTTATTATTTATTAACACGGTCCACTACAGAACAGTTTGCTGTCACGGAAGATGGCCTGTGTCCGGGCGTGGCCAAGTGTTTTTCTCAGTTCGACCAGCTTGGGTCAGCTGCCCTCAACAGCAAAGATTTGATTGCCTTGTGCACGTGAGTTTTGAGAACCGTTGAACTTGGTTAAAACTGCTAGCACGGCAATGTACATCTAGTCATTTTATTGTCTACTCAATGAGCATACAACTTTGATAAATTCACTGGTATCGAGAGTAAGTCTGAGATCTGAACCCATATGAGACAATGACATGACAACAATCGCATAATCAAAGGTTTGTCTATTTATTTCTTCCATGTACTTTTCACCGTAGGGCAATGTCAAACGAGATCGTCTGCCTGGAGAACGTCACGTGCGCGTGCGGCACTTTAAGCACGAGATTTGCTGATTTCATGACACAGAAACGACAAGTGATGAACGGATTTTGTAACAGTGGTGAGTGAAAGATTCACGTGCATACTGCGAGTATATGGGTTACTATCTTGTATGTTTTTCCACGTCGGCAGAGTGAATTTATAACTCGTGCATTGAGTGAATTCAAGAGGGGGCCAGATAATTTATGAATTTCTTCTGATTTTAATATTTTAAATAGTGTTATGCTAAAATCTTGAAAATTGCAAAGTTATTTTTACAGCTATAAAACTAAAAAAAAAATGATAATAATTCTTCACCTAGGACTTATATAGTGACATGTTTCTACTTTGACTCAAGAATTTAAAAATGAATTTACGCTTTGTTAGACGGTTTTTAAGACTTAAGATATCTCCCCTTTTTTCGTTATAATTTAATTTAAACGTATCTCCTAATTATATGCCAATAAAAATAAATAATTTTTTTAAAATATTATAGTGAACTTTTTTTTACAAAGAATCAAAATAGCTGCTTTACTAGAATACGCACTCACAAAAATTCTGACATTATGCATGAAATTATTTCATCTGCAGTTATTCCCCCTCCGCCAATGAAGGATTGTTTCGGTAAGTTCAACGCGTTTCACGAATATTTGATTAATTGCCCTTCTTTATTTACTTTCATTATCATAAACTGCGCTTGCCTCCCTTCACGGTCCCTTATAACTGGCTCTACATCTAAACCGTGACATGAGACATAGTTCCCCTTAAACCTGACTGGCACACCTTGACCTTGGCTACACGTTTTATTTAACACACCCATTGAACCATAATCCTATAGATTCCCTCGCTAAAGGTAACGACTTTTTTTAACGTCATTTGTTGATGAAAATGTTGTCTACTGTTTCAAGCCGAAAGATCTGATAAATTAACCTTATTGATACTGGAAGTCACAACAAAAAGTAAATAAGACGTTACAATATTTGTTCGTTTCTAACTCTGTTGAAGACCAAAGTATCTGCAACGGGACCAAGCCAGTGTCGGTGTGCGATGATGCCCTCAACAGGCCTCCGCTGGAGGGAATGGATCCGCACAAAACGACATGCCTGTGAGTTGTGGAACATGCCTGATATTTTTTAAAAACCTGCCTGTCCCCTGTCAAATAAATTTGTCATATGTTAAATCTGCCTTTCCATTGTCAAATATGTCTGTCACTTGTCTGTAACTTGTCTATCACTTGTCTGTCTCTTGTCTGTCCCTTGTCTGTCACTTGTCTGTCACTTGCCTGACACTTGCCTGTCACTTGTCTGTCACTTGTCTGTCACTTGTCCAACCTTCTTGTGGTCTGTAAAGTGTATTTGAAATTTATGTACGTCGTTACCGCCATTGATCTATAAACCGTGTAATAGTTTAACACCCAGTCGTCACATAACGTCAATATCTGTGTAATAACTTACTTTACTTGCCTTTTCCTTTACATTTTATAACCACTCCGAGGTCACCTCACAAGACAAGCACGAAGCCTCCAAACTAACTCACTCTGGTCGAAGCCTCCAACAACATTAGTACAGCCAACATGTCTCTTACAAACAGGACGTCAGTAGCTCTTACAGAGAGAATCTCTTATACAGTTTCTCTTTAATTACAAAATTACAAAGGAATTGTCCTGCAAGTATTGTCTAATGTATCTCTATCTTTGATATGTGTTTATAATTCAATATCTTGTCCCAAAAGGAACTTCCAAGAGAAAGATCGATGTGTGAAGCAGATTAGCTGCGGGTGCGGACTGGTCAAAGACGGCTCATCGAGCACAGCGTTAGATATCTATAAATTGTTGACAGAAAATGCCAAGAGCTACGACACCCTGGCTTGTCATGTGGGTGAGTGACACACCTTATATGAAAATCTTTTTGTCATTCAAGTGAGTGACACACCTCATATCACAATCTTTTTTATCATTCAGTTGAGAGACAAAACAAGCACGAGGCCTCCAAACTCAGTCACTCTGGTCGAAGCCTCAAAAAATAATAGTACAGCAAACGTGTCTCTTTAGGCTTTCGTCATAGTGTCAGTGGTGAATCCTCCTTGAGGATTTTAGAAACAGGAAAATTTAAACTTTTGCAAAAAATTATTTTTTAGAAACTTCATGTATTTCTGTCTACTTCGCCTTTATTGCGCACAAGATGGTTGTCGTTCTCTGGTTCCCAAAACCGGATGTGAACAAGATGGTTGTCGTTCTCTGGTTTTAAACACTGGATGTGAACAAGAACCAATTGTTCATCTATACTAATAAAAGGGAAAGCCATCACTGACTGACTGACTGATTCATCACTAATTCTCCAACTTCCCGTGTAGGTAGAAGCATGAAATTTTGGGAAGTTGTTGGGTACCCCCCTCTCAGTACGAAAACTGGCGTAAAAGAATTTTTAAAATCCCGCTCATGTTGGGCCGGGGGCACAAAAACTTTTTTTTTCTACATCACTAATTCTCCAACTTCACGTGGAGGTAGAAGCATGAAACTTTTGGAGTTGTTGGGTACCCTCTAGCAACGAAATTGACGAAAAGGAATTTTAAAAATCTCGCTCGTGTGGGACCGGGGGTCCAAAATTTTTTTCCTTATATGGGCTCTATAAAAAGTGAAAAATAGGTAAACGCATGAAATGTTGGGGGTTTGTTAAATACACTTCCATGATGGCAGCAGGTGAAAAAATATTTAAAATATCCCTTACTGGTTGTCGGGGGCCCAAATATAGTTTTTTATACACCCACTCACTCACTCATCACTAATTCCCCAACTTCCAGCAGCAAAGCGCGGGGAAATTGCTAGTAAACGAATAAAATCCAAGTAGAGGAGTTTACAACTATGTAGTTGTTGTTTTTTTTTCTTTTATGCCCAATTTCTGTGAAAATAATTGCCGAAATAGTTTTAAATGAAATAATAAGTTTGTGAAGTACTTTAGATTCCGTTCCTGTTGACGGATAAAAATATTTGCCAGTTCAGAATATTCTAGAATTTAAAAAAAATGAATTTTCATGTTGTTTATGTTAATGAAGTCCATTCGAGGAGGCCAGTTTAAATTATTATGCTTGCTGTATGTTATGTTTTGAAAGTAATATTTCTATCTCCCAGTGACGGGATTCCCTATCCCACAGTCTGGAATCTCGTGTCAAGGCCCAGGATCAGTGGACGAGGCCAAGAAGAAACTCGTCGTGTCGTGGAAACTGTGTAAGTCAAACAAGTGTTGGGCGAACTTTTCAGCGGTTCTGAAACTTAAAGGGGCCATGTCTAAAATATCCGGCCCTTGGTCAGAGATAAGTACTTTGACTTGAACATAAATTTGTTTATTTGGCTAAAACCTATATCTCCGACCGAAGCGTCGCGTCTGTTCCCGTTGCTATGAAGGATAGTTGTTATTTTAATTTTAGGGTTTGGGTTAGGTATAGCTTTAGAATTTTCGGACAATTCACGGGGCTCCCACTATTTTTCCGGGCCGGTGACGTGCCATAGCAACAAGATGGCCGCCGATAAGGTCGGCCCGGTCGGAGATATAGGTTTTTACCGTTTATTTTTAAGGATTTGTTACGAGTTTTCTTATAGCAGGCCGCATGTGGCCGACGGGCCGCAATTTCCCTCTCCATATTTAAGGAGGATCAATATGAATATCAAAATCACATACAGTATTTGATAAGGCGTTTGTAACATATGAAAAATAATACAATACTTTATTTATAATCTGTACTCTTCAATGAAGACTCAAGAATTAAAAGTAATTATTTAGAAACTGTAAAGGTCAATCGTTACTCCGGTACAGCGGTTAGAGAAATGCACGCATTATTATAGCAAAAACGCCAAAATTGGTAGGTGATTAAAAAAAACACCATAATATTCTCTCGTAATGCCATTTTTAATTTTGTCATGCGTTTATACTCGTCCGTACATTTTTATGGGAAATATGAGGCCCAGAATCAAAATATTATTATCTTTATTTTGCTTACCCGTAACAGAGCACGGGTATTGTGCTAGTAACAATGTGTGAGTCTTGCTTGAACAAACGAATCGTTCATCTTGCAAGACTTCAGTTAACTTTTTTTTAAACCGTAAAAAAATCAACTTTTTTTTTTTTTACAATAAATCCTTTTATTAAGAGACATTACCAAAAGTATGTTCATTAGAATACGGATCGCATGATAATCCGAAAATCAAAAATTTGTGTTGATTTATTACGGTGGAGTAGACTGTTAAATTTCATAACGATTTGATCCCGGGAAAGGGGTTCTAAAAAATGTTTAATTTCAAATGCGCACCGCGCGACAGATTAGCATAGACATTTACAGATCGCAATAAATATATATTTTTTAAGTATTCTGAGTATAGGCCTAATATGCACTGCGTCAATCTAGCACAAAAATGAACATGCGTTATAGAGATACATAGAGCTAATCTAAAAAAATGTGTTAATTCAATTACAGTGCATTCCATCGATCTGAAATTTTGAAATATCATTTTTGTCGTCGGTACGAGTCTGCCTGCAAAATTTCAGCTCGGTAGCATACGGGGATGTGGGTTAAAAATCGATCCAAAGTTTTCTCTGCAAGCAAACACTTAAGCAGACGCCACGAATTTATATAAAGGATTTTAAAAAGTATAACAAGACGTGTTGGTTGTGTGAATCACTTCAAGCAATTTTATCGTTATTGACATTAATATCTAACACGCATAGGGTAATTTTTTTTTAAAAATGTGTGTAGTCTTAATGAAAATGTTTCATTTCTTAGCTTGATTAAAGTTTTGAGTTACTTCCTACCCAATTCCATTTGAGTTACTTGCTACCCAATTCCATTTACAGCCCCTGATAAGGTTCAGTTGGTCAAAGAATGTCCTGGCCTGCAAGCGTGCTATGACCAGAGTGACGTGGTTTACGCAGATTCACTTTACACATTCGACCCCAAGAGAGTGTGTCGGTAAGATACTGTGTCTAAAGCACTGACTGGTAATAGTGGAAAAGTACGTGTCTATAACAACATCGATTGGTTGGCTTGTGTTTCATATAAATGTCATAGAAAAGTGGAACCAGTTTACTTTGGAGAATGGGGAATTTATTTTTAAATATCTTGTCGGCATCAAACTTTTTTTTTATATTATGCAGAGGGAAGTATAGTTTTACTTGGTTGATAGCATCTGCATCTAAACCAATGGTTCCCAAAGTGGTCCCTACGTGCCCCCATGGGTCCCCGGTACCATTGAGGGGGGTCCGTGGTAAACTAAAATTGTTTTGGGGGTCCCTGAATAACGCCAGAGGTCCGCGCAAGCTTTACTTTAAAAAAAATGTGATTCATTTTTATTATTATGGAAATTAAAATGAATAAATATTTTTTAAAAATACGATTTGAACGCTTTTTATACTAATTAAATTCCATCTGAGTGGCTATCAGTCATGGAATACAATGTTGTGTTGTCTAGAAAAGATAGTAGAACTACCGTTATCTCCATTGCTTTAACCAATAAAAATACTTGGTTTATTGAACGGTACAGTTTGATGCGTAAGAAATGCGGAATTTCTATCAGTTGGTTATAAAAATACAATTTTTTTTATCGTGAATCAACGTCGCTTGCAAGGGTGGGTCATTAACTGTAGTTTTCGATGTGTCAGGGAGTTATATTTATCTTTTTGTATCATGTCATCAAATATTTGATTCAAAGGGGCCTTACTGCAGTATTCTACTGACTTTCTGTCATATCTACTTAAAACAGGTTGTATCGAAAGCATTTTTAGTACATTGTGTCATTCATCGATATCCTTTATTCGCGAAAAAATCTTAGTGAAAGTTTGCATGGACCACTGAAGTATGTCATTAGAGCAGTTAATAAATAAAATAAAAAAGTATGCTTTCAATGAGATATTATTTACTCATCATTATTTGGAGTATGAAGAAGATTAAAATCGCTTACCAATGAACACGGACGTATGTTGGTTTCCAATAAGTGCATTTTTAAATCGACTTTATGCTCTCTTCGTTTGAGTGTTGAAATTCTTGGTTTGTAAAAATAATAAATTGACATTTCCTTTATCAATGATTCATGTGCCAAATTTAACAGAACAAATTTGAAACAACAAGGTGACCAATCCAATTTAACATAAAACTAAAATCGAAATATCTGCGTCTGTTGCAAACATTTATCTTTACAAACAAAATTTGGGAAGAGGAGAATGTGCCCAGTTTTTTTTTTAAATATCAAATTAGAGATAAAGATTTGTTGGCTTACTGTCAAAACTTTACGGTTCTTCATGAAATATGTACTAAAGATTTGAAGGCATTCTTCAGTGATTCTTCACATGGATATTACCGACTGGCAGTTAAACCTTTTTGCGTGCTGACAAACTCAAATCCCGAACACAGATGAATACACACTATTACAGGAGCAGCTTACTGAGATATCCACAAATGATTAACTTGAATCAATGTTTGAGCAAGGTTACACAAACAGATCCCAATTTTTTATCCTGCGTTATTGGTTACTGCACAGAAGTTGTTGACTGCTTTCTTGACTTCTTATTTAGTAGAACATGAATTCAGTGCAGTTATGAACCTCATCACATAAAATAGAAACCGATTAGAAATTGCCTCTCATGGGGATTAGTGGTTGCGACTCAAAAGCATCGAGTCAAACATTAACAGTTAACATCATTCATATTATAAATATACGGATTTTTTTGTTCGTTTGCTGTTTTTAATTTATTTTCAACAAAAGTTATAATTTAAATAAATGCTACAATTTTGGATTTGTAATTTTTATACTATGTATTTATGTAATGTTTTCACAAGGGGGTCCGTGGGCAAGTTTTGACCATGAAAGTGAAAGCGGTCCATGGGTCAAAAACGTTTTGGAACCACCGATCTAAACCATTCAAATGGAACGAATGTCTTATTTACTGTCAGCTTCATTATTAATTGAGCTTAGTGCAACAGTACGTGGTAAATAAATGTTATCAATTTCTCTACATTTTATGACAGTCACATATCAAAAAGTAAACATTAGTCTTTTATTCCTTATTCCAGAAATCAGCTCAACGGACTTAAATGTGAGGAGAAAGCGTTCTGCGGCTGTGGTCAAAGAGAGACCCGACTGTCGGCCATACAAAAGTCAATACTTGACCACAACACTAACTGCTCCAGATGTGAGTTACAAACGTTTAATAATGACTGAAGATTAGCACTTAACTTATTAGATAAATCCTCATAGCCATAAAATACAGAGTTCCTCTGATGATTGAATATTATAAGATCAATCCTTATAGCCATAAAATACAGAGTTCCTCTGATGATTGAATATTATAAGATCAATCCTTATAGCCATAAAACACAGAGTACCTCACATGCAGTACTTGTCAAAGCTTAAAACTCAAAATCTATTCGTTGTGCCATTGAGATGATCTACTGATAGATAGAACAAAAATTATGTGTCTATAATCGAATATTTTGATGTAACTAATACATATTATCTCTTATATTACCACAATTTTATGATGTAACTAATACATAGTACCTCTTAAGTTTTATGATGTAACTAGTACATAGTATCTCTCATATTACTTTATGATGTAACTAATACATATTACCTCTCATATCACCACAGATGCCCCTCATGCTAACATGTCGGCTTGTGACGGTAAGACAAAAAGAGATGTGAAGTGGTACCTCGGTATACGTCCTTAATCCGCTCCAGATCCATTTGACTTAAACCAAACTGAACGTATACCGAGGTACCACTGCATGAACAATAAACTCTCAGTGCTATCCACAGCAGTTTGCAGACATTTCAAATAGATGTACTTAAGATTTTAAAATTATTTTGTTAGCTTATTGTGTGGTGCTGTTGGTTTTTTTAATTTTAATTTAAATGAGTGATTAAGTACTGCGCCTTTTTAACATTACTAAATTCAAACAATTCTCATTTATAGCTTTATCTCTGAAATTTATATGGGCAATTTTTAATGTAGTGTGATTTGTAGCACAAAATCTAATTTATTTAAATATTATTTTAGCAACGCCCTTCTTTTCTGTTTCCCTTTTATTCCTGGGGACAAAGTGGCTACTTAACAATTAAATTTATGTCCGTTTCACTATTAATACACTTTTTTTTCGGGGGGGGGGGTGGGAGGGGGCCATCATTACACTCTCTGTCAATCATCTTCGCTAATGATACAAAAAATGTTGGGCAGTTGGGTTAGTTATATGTCCAATTTAACTTTGTTAGTTATTGTTCAAAATTTCTTTTTTTCAAAATCGTTTTAATTTAATTAACGTAACTAACCCATGCCGACCTCTGTCACTAGAGTCCACGATGTGTGGTCAAGCACGGGTCACAGATATTTGCAAGGAGATACTGACCACTCAAGAGGACAGTGTGACACAGTGCTAGTGAGTCCAAGTTATGTTGCCATTTGTAATAAAACTATGAGTTACTCTACAGATTTAAGAAAGGACTAAAACTTAAGTCAGTGATACATTTGTACTAAAACTTAAGTCAGTGATACATTTGGACTACAAACTTAAGTCAGTGTTACATTTGGACTAAAACTTAAGTCAGTGTTACATTTGGACTAAAACTTAAGTCAGTGATACATTTGGACTACAAACTTAAGTCAGTGTTACATTTGGACTAAAACTTAAGTCAGTGATACATTTGGACTAAAACTTAAGTCAGTGATACATTTAGACTAAAACTTAAGTCAGTGATACATTTGGACTAAAACTTAAGTCAGTGATACATTTGGACTAAAACTTAAGTCAGTGATACATTTGGACTAAAACTTACTTACGTCAGTGATACATTTGGACTAAGTCTTAATGTCAGTGATACATTTGGACTAAAACTTAAGTCAGTGATACATTTGGACTAAAGCTTAAGTCAGGGATACATTTGGACTAAAGCTTAAGTCAGTGATACATTTAGACTAAAACTTAAGTCAGTGATACATTTGGACTAAAACTTAAGTCAGTGATACATTTGGACTAACACTTAAGTCAGTGATACATTTGGACTAAAACTTAAGTCAGTGATACATATGGACTAAAACTTACTTAAGTCAGTGATACATTTTAACTAAATCTTAAGTCATTGATACATTTGGACTAAAACTTAGCTCAGTGATACATTTGGACTAAAACTTACTTAAGTCAGTGATACATTTGGACTAAAGCTTAAGTCAATGATACATTTTAACTAAAACTTAATGTCAGTAATACATTTGGACAAAGTCTATTAATTGTGTGTATATAATATTTTCCTTTGCACCAACCAGCGAGTGGGCCAGTTACCTTAACTGTGCTCATGACGTCACATGCACATGCGGTCTGCTGGAGGCCGGCAATGAGACCAGATCAGACGCGGTGTACATAAATATAGCCAGGGTTAACTTCCTGTTGTTTACTGCCCCAAAGTGTAGCGCAGGTAAAATGTGTTGGTTTACTTGATACAACGTTCGGTGGGGGTGAGACTGGTTGATGGAGGTGAGACTGGTTGATGGGGGTGAGACTGGTTGATGGATGTTAGACTGGTTGATGGAGGTGAGACTGGTTGATGGGGGTGAGACTGGTTGATGGGGG
>MUZC01004676.1:250123-269900 GCA_002072015.1 Radix auricularia | reverse complement strand
GGGGGTGAGACTGGTTGATGGGGGGTGAGACTGGTTGATGGATGTTAGACTGGTTGATGGAGGTGAGACTGGTTGATGGGGGTGAGACTGGTTGATGGATGTTAGACTGGTTGATGGATGTTAGACTGGTTGATGGAGGTGAGACTAGTTGATGGGGGTGAGACTGGTTGATGGAGATAAGACTTAGTAACTAGGTGTATGCCGGATTTACATTTTTTTAAAAAATCAACTCGAGCCAGATTTATGAAATGAAATTACCAGGGTTGGATTTGTAAAATTGGCCGGATTCCATATTTTCCGGATCCGGAGATACAATATGTACAGTAGTACTTTGCTTAACGAACGCAATCCGTTCTAGCTGTGCGTTCGTCAAGAAGATAGTTCGCTGCGCGGAACGCGATTTCGCATAGACGTCTATAAAATTAGTTAGGCTTATTCATTCCGGGCCAGCATAAATTTTAACCAAAAAATATGAAAAAAGAGGACAGGCAGTGTTCAGAGGCAAGTAAGGTGTCATTAGACACTCAAAAAGCAGGGTTAGATGTTGTTTGATGTCGGGAGTTGGGATGAGAACACACACTCTTATTTACAGTTTTCACACACACAAACACATACACACACACACTTTCAGTCAAGTTTTAAGTTCACCCAAAAGCCCGAAGCTAGCGACACACGTGCTGAGATCAGGCAGGCTCGGGGGGCAGTCAACGTGCGTTCGTTGTGCGGGGCAATGTTCTTTATGCGAGCCGCATTCGCAGCAGCATTCATTATATGGATCAGTCTTTGCTAGATAAGTTCTTTTAAGTGTGGTGCCGCTGTATATATTTTTATGGCCCTACCGGCCAGCAGGATTTATTAAGTGAAATTCTGTCAGAGCCGAAGCCGGAGCCGGATTTATAAAATTGGCTGTTTTCCGATTTTGCCGGAAACGTAATGCGGTACACCCCTACTAGACACGACGTTATGAAATTATTATTTAACTAGCGTTTGTTGTATTGTACTATTTTCATTGGACTTTAAAAACAAATTATTGTAATCTGCACCCTTAAAATATAAACACCATAAGACATGATATCATTGAACAGTGGGGGGAGAGGGGAGTGCGAAAACAGGTAACGCCAATTTTAAAAAAACAACAACTAAAAACATCTCGTTTCTCGATTCAGTCCATATTTATTGTGTGTACTTCTCACTGTAGTCTTCGTGCATCGAGACAGGTAGAACAAGAATAACACCCCTCGTGGAGCGCATACATTAACGTCATAATTTTTAAAAATGATTTCTATATTTAAATTCAAGAGCGGTGAATCATTAATAAAGTTAACAAGTAAACAAAAACAAGGCTACACATTACGAAGAGGCACAGTTTAACATTTGAGGCAGTGAATTACACAAAAACTTTTTGGTGAAGAACACACACAAAAACTGGTTGACGGATGATAATAAGAAAGGCATAGGAAATAGGGACCTGATGAGAACACAAAATGCATTTGAAATAAACATATTTTTTATTTCAAATTTCACTAAATAATTTAGCGATTACTCTATTTTTTTTAGCTTATGTGATACGTAACAACTGAAAAAGATTATTTATTTCAGACAACTTAGATCTAATTGTGAACAAAGACTAGAGAATAAAATCGATCTCCTTACAATATTTTATATATGTGAGAAAATACATGGACTAAACTCATTATAATGATAGTGGCCATTAGTAAAGTACACATAGAAGGAAGATGAAACTGTGTGCAGATTTAATTTTTTTTTAAAAAACTTCGTTTATCCCTCAGTACTCGGCGACATTGCTCTAAGAATTCCAGAAATGCTGATGATTCCAGATTTTCTTTGTTTCGGTGAGTATTTGTGTCACAGCAACAGACAGCGGGCTAACAAACTTTCAAAATACGACCTCCCAAAAAAGTGAATATTTTAAAGCTATACTGTTATTGCTCTGACAGGACTGGAGGTCAAACAGTTCATGAGGAGGACAAGATAAAAACAAAGTTCTTCAAATATTAACCCCTCCTCCCCCACCCCCAACCCCCAATAAAGCCGAATACATCTGTAAGGTCTTTAGTAAGAATTTAAACCAAACAAAAAGAACAATGCCATGAAACCAGTTATATGACCAAGCATAAAAATGTTTCATCAAATAAACAAATTAAAGCAGAGTAATCTAAAGTTCATCGAAACAGATCAAAACCTACTCAACATGTAATTACATGAGGTATGAGACGTAAAGATTTTAGAAAAAGTTATAACATAAATAAATCTTTGTACATTTGTTACGGAGTGACGTCAAGTTGAGATGGTATTCGAAGGTTCACCATAATACGTTATGTTCACAGATCGTGTAAGTGCTACACCCAAGCTCATACCAGTTGCTAAAACGCAAATCGCGAAAGGTAAGAACTTATTGGTGCCAAGTTTCACTGTAAAATATTGTCCATGTTTTTGGCATTTAAATTATGTTGTTGTTATTGTTGTTGTTGTTTTTATTGTTTTTTCTTTTATTTATTGAACTACAACAGTGCTCATGATTCTGGCTCAAATTTTTTACAGTTTTACAGTACAAGTGTAATATTGAGCTTGAGAAAATCAATTGTATTGAACGAAAAAAATCAACTTTTGATAAATGTATCAGTTAGTGTTCACGTTTTTCATCATCATACAATGTAATATTCTTTTAATATTTTAACAATTGACAAAAATTGTATTTACAAGATTTGTGATGTTATATTTTGAATTTAATTTCGAGTGTGTGTGTGTATGCATTTGTGCTGATTTGTGTGTTTGCGTGCGTGTGTTTGTGTGTGGACGTGCTCGTGTACTTGTGTGGTAAGGGAAAGATATGGATGTGGTTCAAGGAGGAAAATCCCAAAGGCATGTAGAATAACTAGTAGACAAGGAGATGCTGCAGGAATACTAGATAACTTTAAATAGTGGGGATTGTTGGTGGATATATACAGGATATCAGATAATAAAATACAATTGGACAATTAGAGAATATAGGATAACTAAATACTGTTGTATAATTTAAGACTGTAGAATGCATGGGTATTTTTGGATCATTTGAAACAATAGAATATCCATTTTTTTTCATAAATGGTCAGAAGCTTATGTGTTTTGTCTAAATTTATTTTATTCCTTCTGTTGCATTAGAGAAATGAATACTTATGTGGAGAAATTATTTGCATAAATTTCATCTTTTAAAATTGTATTTATTGATTTATTAATTTGTGTATTTATTTTAGGCATTTAAAAATCCTCCCTTTAAGAAAAATGTATTTAAATTTATTATTCCTGTGTCCAGCTGTTGAGTTTGACCCCTGGCCATCGACTTGTCCGGCTGTACTTCAGTGTGCCACACAGTACGACCAGTTGAAAATAGACGCACTGAGTAAAAAAGATTACATGGCTTACTGCGTGTAAGTTCTCTTTTATGTTATTTCTCTCTGGCATCTACTCTCAGCCAAGAGATGTTTCTCTAAATCACTGGACATTATCTCTCCAAATGGGCATTTTTATATACTACTCGGGGGCCGCGGTGGTCACGAGTTCGAATCCGTGGGAAGCCAAGGACTTGTTCCCGGGCCCTAGGTCGTCCCCGAGTCCCACCCAGCTCCAAATGGGTGAAAAGCGGCGGGGTAATGCGTGGAACCCTTAGCCGTGGCATGTGAACGCTGCATCACTTGCCAAAAAAAATCTGCTGACCAAAGGCTATGGAAGCAAATCCAGAAAATACAGCAGGCTGCAATTGGCGCAAAACTCGTGGCACGCAAAACTCAATATTCAATATTGAGAACGAAGAAGTAGAATATACTACTTGGCAGTTTAATCTACTACTGAGCATTTCTCTTAACGGATGGGTTTCTGTTTACTGCTCGGAATTTTTCTTTACTGATGGGCATTTCTATTTACTGATGGGCATTTTTATATACTACTTATCAGTTTAATCAACTACTGGGCATCGCTCTTTTCTCCTGGGCATTTCTCTCTACTGATGGGCATTTCTCTATACTTATGGGCATTTCTCTATACTGATGGGCATTTCTCAATACTGATGGGCATTTCCCTATACTGATGGGCATTTCTCTATACTGATGGGCATTTCTCTATACTGATGGGCATTTCTCTCTACTGTTGGGCATTTCTCTTTAGTGATGGGCATTTCTATTTACTGATGAGCATTTCTTTATACTGATGGGCATTTCTCTATACTGATGGGCATTTCTCTATACTGATGGGCTTTTCTCTCTACTGTTGGGCATTTCTCTATACTGATGGGCATTTCTATTTCCAAATGGGCATTTCTATCTACTGCAGGGCATTTATTTCTACAGCTGGAGTATTCTCTCTACCGATGGGCATTTTTTTCTACTGCTGGGCATTTAACTCTGCAACGGGGCATTTTTCTTTCAATTTGCAATTTCTCTTTATCACAGTATATTTTTTTCAGTTTCTACAAACGTTTGTTTATGCAGAAATATGTTTTCCTTCATAAAAGAAATAGTATATCTCTATTACGTCTTCAGACTTTTAAACGGATAGTTTTCTCATATGTAACTTGACTTTGTGTGTTTCTTCTTATACATGTAAATAATGATAGTGTCAAAATACTTGTGATTCTCCAGAACTAGTACCAACCTTATCCAGTGTACGCGCACTACCCTGTGTGCGTGCGGGCTTTCTACTGGCCCTGAGGCCAAGTCACTGGACACTTTCTTACTGTCTAAATACGGGGACTGTGGTACAGGTCAGTTGATCTTTCAAAAAAAAATTTTTTTTACTAATTTTAAATGTTAAAAAGGTTTTAAGGATTTTAAAAAGTTTCGTTTATTTATGTATAATTCATGAACTACAAGTATATTTGCATTTTGTTAGGTAAATTGTTGAATTTTAATTTAATTTATTTATATCATGTATCGTAAAAGCGAGTCTGTCTTTTTAATCGACTTCAATGTTTTGGTTTACGAAAATTCTAGTTTACGAAGTCAGTTCTGAAACGTATGAAATTGGTAACCCGGGGTAGCGGTGAATTTCTTTTAGAAATATAAATATATGCCCTTTTACCACACACACATACACACACATATGCACACTTTAAATGTTCTAACGGAATGTTTTGTTTCAGTTATCACCCTTGGCTCCACTGAGTGCGGTCATATAGGAGAAGGGGGCGCAATTGTTTCTGGCGGTAAGGGTTAAGGAACTTAATTAAATCAATTAAGATGAGCATGAAGCTTAACCAAAAATCTCTTCTTTGTGTTCTAAGCTCTCCTAATTTATTGCAAAATTGGGGGGGGGGGCAAAAAACAAATAATGTGTCTAACTTTTTCCAAGTGTTGTAAAGGACATCAGATGTTGTTCTCATTTTTCCCCAGCCTTACCTGTAAATACCCCAGCAAACAACCCGTCTATGGATGTCCCAGGAACATCAACAAGTCAACCAGGGAGTTTGTCTGAAAAAAGTAAATACATTCTGCTGTGAAGATATGTGTGACTCGAAGCGAAGTTCAGGCTTGTCCATGTGACACATTTTCTATCCCATCCCATCCCATGGCAAATTATGCTTTTCCCAACCCATCCCATCCCATGGGAAACTTCCCATGGGAATAACATTCCCATGGACAAGCCTGGAAGTTCCAACAGATGGTTGAATTGATTGGGGGCTTAATGGAGAAATAACTATGATTCGTGTGTATGTGGAGGGGGGTTGACTTGGTGATGAGTGTGTGGAAATCACTTTGTGGCCGATGGTAGAAAAGGACGTGGAGTAAGGAAGAGATAGGAAATCTACTGATGAGAAAAAAAATAGAGAAAAATCTAAAATTTTTCTCGTGATGTTGTTTCAGGCACCACTACAGCCACGGTCAGCAGCTTCGTATTTGGTCGCAATGGAGGTAGGTCAAGAATTGTTTATATGAGATAGAGAACTGTATATAATTTTAGCGAAGGTGTGGGTCAATGACCGATATGCCAGCAAATCAGAATAGAATCTTGGCTCTCGCTTCTTGTAGGACATCGCTAGGTGACCAATCCCATCTACTTAAGTTTTTGTAAAAGGTCAGCTAGAAATCTAGATACAAACTTTCAAAACGCGTGCATCGCAATGGGGCCTAATAAATTTGAATACTATAACGTCATGAATATTTCTTCTTTTTAAAAATAATTTTTTAAATCTTTATTTTAATGGACCATGTGATTGGATCGGATCAAAACATATTTTTCAAGCGTTGAGTGATGACGTAATTCATTTACATTTTTGTTGACAGGTTCAGAACGAGGCCAACCAATGTTTGGATTGACCTTAACCCTGTTGGTGACATTAATGACGTATACTTCGATAGTCGTGTAAGGGTTAAATGTATCACATCGCTTTTTATTTGAAAATTTCTATATGACATCTTCGATGGCTTGTTTGATTTAATACAAGAATAGTTTTGGGTAGCATATTATATATTTATGTATGTATGTATGTATGTTCCCTAGATAATCATCCCTAGAGAATGTATCATAATAACCAATAATTAAAAGAATTATTCGTAGCTGAATAAAACAGTGAACGTTTAAAGGCAACAAAACTACGTGCTTTTTCCTTCAAAATATTAAGAGTAAACAAAATGAGGGGTAGGACTGCAATCAGGCTTATACAAAATTCAATGGAAAAGACGTAAACGTTCGCTGTTTTGTTACGTCCGGTCAGGCTAACCCTTACCTTGTTTACGTCTTTTCCATTGAATAAAATATTAAGAACTTATTAATTTAATTATCAATTCTAAAATAATTTAGAAAATCAATCCATGTTACATCATACTTTTAGATCAAGGGAGAAAACTCACAAATATGTAATTTGTATTTAACGTGTATAAATTATAAATATTTCAAATATCAATTTTTTAGCTTTTTGTACTAAATAAAATTAGTTTTATTTTAAATTGAAATCAATTGCACTTATATAACATTGGATTATCAGATATTTGATCACCATGCTTGGTTCTATGTAGTCTGTGTTATGTTGTTGGTTTTATGTAGGATGTGTCTGTGTTATGTTGTTGGTTTTATGTAGGATGTGTCTGTGTTATGTTGTTGGTTTTATGTAGGATGTGTCTGTGTTATGTTGTTGATTTTATGTAGGATGTGTCTGTGCTATGTTGTTGGTTTTATGTAGGATGTGTCTGTGCTATGTTGTTGGTTTTATGTAGGATGTGTCTGTGTTATGTTGTTGGTTTTATGTAGGATGTGTCTGTGTTATGTTGTTGGTTTTATATAGAATGTGTATGTGCTATGTTGTTGGTTTTATGTAGGATGTGTCTGTGTTATATTGTTCTTTTTTTGTTCTTAACTTTAAACAAAATGTGTCTATTGTCTTCCAAAAAGAATTGGTATCTTTTGAATGTCATAATATAATTACATGTAGTTCCAACTGACTTACATCCATAGCTCGCGTCTTTCTGTAAATAAATTGTGTGTGTCATGTCATGTATAGTGTATGCTTCTGTAGTCCCCGCATCATGAAAAAAAAAACCTGCATGAAAGAATAAAACTATTAGTTTTAAAATTAAAAACCCAGCAGACATCCAAATCGACCATCTTTTTACGAATCTACATCAACTTTAACCTTATCTAACACATTGATTTTAATGTTTCAAAAATTTCGCATAATTGTTTTGCTGGAGACATTGAAAGACCAAATATTTAGAAATAAGCTACATTATAAAAATGCATATTGAAATCATCCAAAATTTTCAATTAAACTATTTATGATCAATTTTTATCGTTTGCTCCTTACATTTAGAATTTTAAGTTTACTTTCTCATTCACTTTTGTTTCCCTCGACAAGTTAAAACTAACTGTCATTCATAAAAATGTAGGTCGGGTGTGCTTCTTTATTGTTTTTATTTGATTGGTCATCTTGGTTTGGTCATGTGTTGAATCCTAATTGGCCGTCTACACCACTCACGTCATTTCCATCTTTTATCTGGCAATCAGACAGCCACTACACTATTTAACATTCAACAGTGGAGTTAAAATCAATGTTTCGTGAGAGAAGATCTAGTATGTGATAGGAATTCACTTAACTTAGATATACAGACGCTCCTTCTAACTTCTAGGCAGAAGATAATTGCGTCCACAAAACAAGACAGATAATCTGTTTTGCAAGTGATGCAGCGGTCACAGGCCACGGGTTTTGAGGGTTCCACACATTACCCAGCCGCCTAACCATTGTTAGTTAGGTAACCATTCGGAGCTGGGTGACTCAGGGACTCCTTAGGCCACAGGAATAAATTCCCTGCCTTCGCATGGATTCGAACTCGTGACCATCGGTACGCCAGTCGAGCGCGTTTGCCACTTTTACCTGAAACAAACCAGATATCGGCTAACAGGAAGCCAGGTTTTTAGGGCTCAAGTCTGTTCTGCGACCCTTCAAATATAGAATATTCGAAGACATTGACATGACGTTTCTAGCGAAATAATCCGTAAATCAGGTCTGATGCACCCTGATGTTCCCTTATGTTCCCTGAAACTATCATAGCTCATTATGAAAATAATTCATGATGTTCCATATTGTTCCATGAAACTATCATAACTCATTATGAAAATAATTGATGATGTCCCTGCTAACTTTTATCAACTAAGCTACAACGATAAAGAATGAATAATATGATGTTTTTTAAAGAATTTTTCGAGTTCAATCTTTAAATATTTACATTATAGTCGTATTGTTCTATCAAGAATTGATGAAAATAAATATTTTATTACATTGAAATTTGTTTGACTTCTTCGTCTTTCTTGTAACATTAAAATTTATTAATTGTTTAAGATCTATTTTGTTTATGATCTGATCATTTATAACGCGATTAAATGTTAAGAGAAGAAAAAATTGATCGTTTTGAATATTCTAAAGTGAACGCATGATCGTAATAAACGTGATTTTGTTGTTTTTTTTAACTTATATATTTCATAATTTTTGTTAATTTTTATTTTATTTTTTATTTATTTAAAAAAAAAATTTTTTTTTTTAAATGATTTTTTGGTCTGTCGTCTATAGACTATATAGTCTTTTTTTTTAATAAATATATTCCAAACATTTTTTTACTCGGAACGATATAAATTAATTCAATCAAATCACGTCATGTGCTTAAACTTATAGGGTTGTAAAGTATTACTTATACTTGTACCAGTGACGTTAGGGTCCAGAAATTATAAGTACAAATTATATCTTTGAGGTTTCTTTAATACTCTTCCTTTCTATTACCAGGACTTTCTATTAGCTTACACCATTAGAAAGACCCCAATAGCTGTTACATGTTAGACATTCAACGGTCTTGAGGCTACGAAATAGTGAATTGTGGCTCCATCGAACTACCTATGGGCAGAGGATGAACAGACGCAGTTAAACAAAAAAAAAATTCGTTTCTAATTGTTGGACAAAGAAACAATTACTTTTCGGAAACATTTACTTTTATATGAAGTCAGCTATGCCCGAAATTACTTACAAACAAGAGGGCTATCAATGCTTTGCAAGTGGTTGCTCACAGAGCAGTGTCGTAGCTAGAGGGGGCGGTCCGCCCCATGCGGCACACATTTTGAGGGCGGCATTTGTGTGCAGTTAAAAAGTACAGCCATATCCGACAACCACACTTTAGTTTTTTGAAATGGTAAAGTAATGGTGAAACCAAATATTCATAATTTCAAGTCTTCATTAACGAGTCGCACAACATATGTTTGATCACATATTGGTTGTTAAAACTACCACAAATTCGTTAAAAATTTAAGTTCGCTCAAAAACCGTATCGTTTTGCTTGGAAAATCAATCGGTATACGTAATAAATATCTGAAAACTACACACACAAACACGTCACCGCTGGGCCGACAAATATGTGTTATTAATATCGTCACGGCAGTTTTTGCTTGGAATTTCCACATTCGCAGAATGATTCACGAAGATGTACGTATATGACATGGTGGTTGAAATTTGCAAACTTGTGTTTTACATGCAAGTAGTAATTTATTTTACTGTTTCAGTTTTCATAATAGTTATGTAATGGAATTATTTTTAAAAATAATTTAATTCGTTTTTATTGCATTAAAATTAAAGTAGCACACCTTAAAATACAGTTATTTATCAAATTGTAACGCCTATCCAATTAAAGTAATGTGCAAATAATTTAAATTATGACAAGAATATGAAAATATTCAAATATTCAAATTTTCCGTTAATTAACACCGCAATAAGCATAAATAATTAAAATTGACATCTGAAGAACAGACTAGTAAAAGGAGATCAGATGCTGGAATTTTACTTGTTTCAATGCAAACTCTTTCTTTCTCAATTTATGGGACATCGATTTTTTAAAGTTGTTTTTTGTTTTGTTTTGTTCTTAAATTTATGCAAATCCATTTTCATGGAACAAAGCGATATGCTAATACAAAACGCTATTAAATCAGCCAAAACAATTGGTGAATAAATATGAGTGTTGAAAATTCAGAAGACGTGTTTATATCTTTAGAACAAAAAGTACAACGATAATTGTTTTGATGAATGGATAGAAATTAAACGAAAATAATAATAGCGCTTTGATCAGGTGCATATCCTTGTTAGAAAATATTCGTATATAATACCATATAATACAATGCACATCAAATAAATTACTGTTTTGACATTGATAAAAAAAATTAAATATTGAAAGAAAAAGGATCACTGTTTTTATAGCTGTACCTACATTTTTAGAAGAGGCATTTCGATAGAGAAACGAGGGGAAAGACCCTTTTATCTATTATAGTTTATTCAACAGTATAGATTGGAAAACTATGTACCCAACTGAAAAATTGTAATTTTGCTATCAGTGTTGCTAGTTGTGAAAGGAGCTTCTCCAAACTGAAGCTGATAAAAAATATTCTTCGTTCAACAATGAGTGATTGAAGTCAATAAAATCTTGCAATGTAGACCATATTACAATTAATTTGAAATTTGTATAGCATAATACACTATTTTTCTACTACGAACGTTAGTAAGGTAAAAGTATAAATATGTTTACATACAGTGGCGTAGCTAGGGGGGGCGGTGGGGGCGGCCCGCCCCGGGCGGCACGCGTTTTAAGGGCGGCACTTGTGGGCATTTGAAAAGTACTGCCATTTCCGAAAACCCCCATTTTCTTTTGAAAAGGGAAAGCCCGGGTGAAAGAAAAATATTCGTACTTTCGAGTCTTAATTAACGGATTCGTAAAACATTTGCTCGATTACATACGATTACATACTAGTTGTTATTACTAACACATAATCGTTCAGTAATTTATAATCCCTCAAAAGCGGTATCGATTTGTTTGGAAAATTAAGTGTTATACGTCACAGACACCGCTTTGAAAAGAAAACAACACACTCACACATACACACTCAAAACAAAACACACCACCACTGGGTTGAATATACTATTAATATCGCCACGACATTTATTGCGTGGATTTTCGACATGCGCAGAATGATGCGTGAACAAGTACCTACACGGCATTGTGGTTCAAATTTTGTTGTTAAATTTCATTGATGAGTAATTATCTAGCTGTTTCAGTTCTCACAAAATATTCTAGGGTAAGTTGTTGTTTTTTTAAAAATTATTTTTTCAATTGCATTAAAGTAGCACACATTATTTGTGTTTTTCATTAATAATATTTTACCTATCCAATTCAAGTAATGTTTAAATGATTTGAATACGTCTATTTTATAGAAAATTATTAAGGTTTATGTCAAGACTATGAAAATATTTCATTTTTTAAGTTAATATAGTGGCCGTTTATAAATGACGTCACACGATTTTGTCCGATTTTTAACCATGCCCCTTCCCCACTCGCCACACTTTGTCATAAAATTTTAGAACCCCTCAGATATGTTACAAAGACCCCCCCCCCCNAAACGCAATGCACCCTAGCAACCATCCATTCACCTCATTTTACAATGACTTGCCTCCCAACAGCACACTTTTGTTAACTTAAATGTACTTCAAACTTTTATTCCTTATGTTAATGCATTCGTCATACTCAAAAGAAAAGCGAATATTCAAGCACAATGTCACCAACAATGACATAACGTCATGTCAGGTTACACGGGCCCAGCAGCTTTATTGATGTTTATTGTCTCTGGGTAGTGGTAGTAATCAATGTTCCCTCTAAGGTTCGTTTGTCAGTGTGAAAAACACTCCAAAAAACAAAACAAACCAAAACTCGTGTGCAAATTTGCAAATCACCCATCTTTTATGCAATCTTTTACAAAATTTCCTTCGCGGTAATTCAAAACCGCTGTGCTACGTCAGTCAGATAGCTGCGCGCCCCTGCACAATCACGCAGCTCTAAAGGAAACGTTGGTAGTAACTATTGTAACTATTTAATTTGTAAACTTTAAAGACTGTCAACTTACACATCTTATTAAAAATCAGTTTTCTGCTAGGCCTGCACTTGTTAACGAATGCTGAAACACAAGCAAATGGAAAGGGCGCACTTTTGTAATTTGTTTCAGGGGCTGTAGCATGGGTCATTCGGCATTTCCACACCTAGTGGCGGATGATGACAGTAAATATTACCAACCATTTACAAACCAATCGCTGCCTGGAACTTGTAAATTTATATCAAGCAAACATTATTTTCAACCCTTTGTTTATGTCCAGACGTTTTAAAACATTTATTTTTCGTTCCAAAGAGAAAATTATTGAACGACGCAAACATTTTAAAAAATAAAACCAAAATAATACAACAGTTTTTATTTTAAAGTATGCTGGGGATAGGAATGGACTGAGCGATGAGGGGATAGATAACACTTAAGCTTGCCACTGTTTTTGGTATATTTTAAAGTAATGTTCACGTCCTGTCATATAATAGAAGCTGCAGTGTTATAACTAATAAAAAAACAAACAAACAAACAACACCGCTTTTATTTAATTCCCACCCACACCGGTGGTGCGTTAGTGTTTTCCTGGCTTCATTGCATTGTCATAATATACATCGTTACAAATGAGTGACTCCCCTCCCCCTAGGCACGTGACTTCAATTATGGACGGTCAAAAACACCACAAGAGGCAAAAAAAATTTAGAAAAACTCTATACTTTTAAAATATGAAAGGGACGTTTATTTCTTTAATATACATTTTTAAAATATATCCGTAGAATGAAACGAATAAAAGAAAGCGGAGCATCATTTAGGAAGAAAAAAAAGTCAAGGGAGGAAATACAGAATAAAAACATTGGTGCACTATTGAAATACGTCTCCCGCGAAGCAAAATGTAGTTCTTTGAATATTGTTGCCTCAAGTACTAGCGAAGAAGCAGCTTTCAAAGGCGAAATATTTTCTGGTAATGTTGTTGAAGAGGAAAGACCTGCCTCACCTACTGGCCAAGAAGTAGAAAGTTCATCAATTTCTAATGAGTTAGCAACACAATTCTTTCCGACTATTTCTATGAAAGATGTTGGATTATGGCCAAACAAGATCGACGATAATACAAGAGTATTCCTGATAAGTCAAGGTCCGTTTGAAATTCAAAATTTAGACGCTGATTTCAGTAAAGGAGTAAAACGTACTGGTAATTCAACCAAAGGTGAAACAAGAAAGCTTACTCGTGATTGGTTTTTTCAAGTTTTGCCTAACGGGGAAAAGTTGTTAAGATCGTGGATGGTGTATTCGCCATCGAAGAAAAGCATCTATTGTTTTTGCTGCAAACTGTTTGATGATCTTTGTCATTCAAATTTTAACACGGAAAATGGTTTTAACAAATGGTGGAAACTTAATCCCAAAATAAGCCACCACGAGTTGAGCCCACAACACATTCGATCATTTTCCCAATGGAAGGAATTAGAAATAAGAATTGGACATGGTGCAACATTTGATAAACTGCAACAACAGAATACTGATAAAGAAATTAAAAAATGGAAGGAAATTCTCACAAGATTACTTGATATAATTAGATTCTTAGCAAAACAAAATTTGGCGCTGAGGGGTCATCGTGAAAGTGTTCACGAGGAAGATATCAGTTCAATTAAAAATCGAGGAAATTTTCTAGAGCTTGTTGACTTGTTGGCTAAGTACGATCCAGTATTACGTGAACATGTAGTAAAAATAAAGATGGGTAAAAAATATAACGTCTCTTATTTGTCGCCAATGATTCAGAATGAATTCATAGACCTTTTGGGAGGCGCAGTGAGAAAAACAATTATAGACCAAATAAAGCAAGCTAAATACTTCTGTATGATATTTGACAGCACTCCTGATATTTCTCACAAAGATCAAACCAGTCAAATTATAAGATACGTTGTTATTGATGGCTGTGATGTTAAAGTTGTAGAATCGTTTATTGACTTTGTAGAAACTAAAGGAAAAACTGCTGAGGAAATGACAAATATGATTTTAAAGAAAATAGAAAATGACGGTCTAGATATAAATAATTGCAGGGGACAGGCGTATGACAATGCCGCCGTCATGAAAGGAAAGCACAGTGGTGTTCAAACTCGTATTAAATTAATAAATCCATACGCAGAATTTGTAGCATGCACAAATCATTCTTTAAACCTGGCATGTTTACATGCGGCTTGTACTGCTATTGATTCCTTAACATTTTTTGGAACTATTGAACAGTTGTTTTCATTTTTTTCTTCTTCCACACATCGATGGGAGGCTTTACTTTCCGTCACAGGCCAAGGTGTCAAACGCAGCATTGAAACTCGCTGGAGCGCCAGAGCAGAAGCAGTAACTATAGTCAACAAACATTTTATTAATATTTTAAGCGTTTTGGAAAAATTAACAGCTGAAGAAGAAAACAGTAAAACAAGAGCAGATGCTGGAATTTTACTCAATTCAATGCAATCTTTTTCTTTCCTATGTTATCTCTATTTCTGGGATCCCATTCTCATGGAAATCAATGATGCTCAAAAATATCTGCAAATAAAAGGGTTAAATGTTCATCAATGCCACGTAAAATTAAATTCTTTGCAAACCTATTTCATGGAACAAAGAGATGTACTAGTACAAAATGCTGTTACAGCAGCCAAAACAATGTGTGAAGAGTTGGAGATATGTACGGAACGTAGGGTAAGAAGAAGAAAAATTATGAGTGGGGAAAATTCACAAGACCTGGGTCTATCTCTAGAACAGGAAATACAACGAGAAATGTTTTTATCCATGGATCGCATTATACATGAAATAAAAGAAAGATTTGAGCAGTTAGACGTCCTTGCAAGAAAATATTCGTGCATAATGCCATGTAACCTAATCAATGAAGCATTTGAATGTGAAATAAATGACTTTATTGACATTGACAAGGAACAGTTTCTTATTGAAAGAAAGAGGATTCAGGTTTTTATGGCTGTACCTACATTACAAGAAGAAGCATTTTCTTGGAAAAACGGGACAAAAGGCCCTCTTGATCTTTTAAAATTCATACAGCAGTATAGATTAGAAAATTCTGTACCAAACATTGTAATTTTGTTAAGAATTTTCTTAACAATTGCTATCAGTGTCGCTAGTTGCGAACGGAGCTTCTCGAAATTGAAGTTAATAAAAAATTATCTTCGTTCCACGATGAGCGATTTCAGACTTCGAAATCTTGCAATATTGTCAATAGAACAAGATATTACAAATAATTTAAATTTTGATAGCATTATACACGATTTTTCTAACATGAAAGCTAGGAAAGTAAATGTATAAATATGTGTACATACTATCTAATGCATACAATTTGTTTATTTAAAAAATTAAAGCATTTTCATTTAGTTATAAAAACACAGTAATGCATATTCATTGGTAATGTGTTTCTGTAAGTAAATTTGGAATATGTATTCTCTCATGCGACTTCAGTAACTTTCTTGTGGTCTTTAAAAAGAATATCTTGCATTTTAAAAACAAAATATGTATTTACATGTATATTATCTTATGTGGCCACCTTTATTGCTGCTTACTTAAATATGGCATCTAGTGGTAAAAATGTTCCCACCTTTACTTTGTTTCGATTGGAATTATTTATTTGTAATAATCAATTTATACAAAGTACCACGGCACGGAAGTCCGGAGGGCGGCAAATTGGTGACCGCCCCGGGCGGCAAAAGCACCAGCTACGCCACTGTTTACATACTAATGTATACAATTTCTTTGTAAAAAGATCATTGATCTATTAGTACAAACTAAAAGCATAGTAATTGGTAATGATTTTGGAATATGTATATCCTCATGTGGAAGGGGGGATGGACCCGCGACCTCAGTAACTTTCTTGTGGTTTTTAAAAAAAGTATCTTGTATCTTTATAAGTGTGTATTTATGGATATATCATTTTATACGCCCTCTTTTATTAATGTAATAAATATGGTAAAAATGTTTCCCACCTTTACTTCGCTTCAATTACAATTATTTATTCATGTTAATTAATTTATAAAAAATCCATCATATAGTTGACTTAAGAGGCTAGACATAAATGATTTCACGCTACTTTGGCTGATTTTTACAACTCCTGTCCCTCGTCACACATCGTCATAAAAACTTAGACCCATTTTTCCATCTAACGTCACAAAGCTTTAGCCACCACCAATAAAAACGTATTTTCTATTTGAAAATGAGCACGTTTCAAATCAATGTTTTGTCGTTTGAGTATGTTTTTTAGTTTAAGGCTGCACTACTATATCCTTACACGCGCGAAGCCATGTAATACGTCATTAAATAAAGTGTCATTAATCAAATATTTAAGTAGAACTATTTTTTTAAAGTTACGAGTTTATGATGTTACGTCACATATATTAAAAGTTTCCCCTGGTCTCAAATGTGGGAATTCCCCTCGCCGGCGCGTGACGTCATTTATGGATAGCCTCTATAAAGGGCGGCAAATTGGAGACCGCCCCGGGCGGCAAAAGTTCTAGCTACGCAACTGTCACGGAGTAAATGTTGCTATAAGTTCAGGGATGATTTGACTTTTGGACATTTTTATACGGAGACCATGGCATGTCAAGAACGAGAGAGCAAATTTGTATTCCTTATAAGATGTGTGCGTAAGAGACAGAGAGAGAATTTGTGTGTGTGTGTGAGAGAGAGAGAGACTTTGTGTGTGTGAGAGAGAGAGAGAGAGAGCGAGAGAGTTTGTGTGTGAGAGACAGAGTTTGTGTGTGTGTGAGAGAGATAGAGAGAGAGTGAGGGAGAGAGAGAGAGAAATCGAGAGGGACAGCGCTAGGAATAGATAACTAAAGTGATATTTAACATTAGAAAGGCATGTTTAGAATACTTGCTAAAAGAAAATTAAAAAACCGAATTAATCTGGAAGGTTTTGTTCTTTTTTTTTACTTTTTATTATTTTCATTTTTTTAAAATCATTTTTTAAAAACGTTTAAAGAATCACACACAAATTGAAGGATGAATATTGATTTGGCCCTCAAAGGGGCCATTGCTCTAAAAAGGGCCACTGCTCTAAAAAGGGCTATTACACTTAAAAGGGCGTGCCCTCAAAAGGACCATTGCCCTAAAAAGAAGCATTGCCCCAAAGAAAACCGTTGCCCTCAAAAGTGCCGTTGCCCTCAAAAGGATCGTTGACCTCAAAAGGACCGTTGCCCTCAAAAGGGCCGTTGCCCTCAAAAGGGCCGTTGCCCTCAAAAGGGCCGTTGCCCTCAAAAGAACCCTAGCCCTCAAAAGTGCCGTTGTCCTCAAAAGGACAATTGCCCTCAAAAGGGCCGGTGCCCTCAAAAGGCCCGGTGCCCTCAAAAGGGCCGCTTCCCTCAAATGGACCCTAGCCCTCAAAAGGGCTGTTGCCTTCAAAAGGACCGTTGCCCTCAAAAGGGCCGTTGCCCTCAAAAGGGCAGTTGCCCTCAAAAGGACCCTAGCCCTCAAAAGGGTCGTTGCCCTCAAAAGGACAATTGCCCTCAAAAAGGCCGTTGCCCTCAAAAGGGACGCTTTCCTCAAAAGGACCCTAGCCTTCAAAAGGGCCGTTGCCCTCAAAACGACAGTTGCCCTCAAAAGGACACCATCCCTCAAAAGAACCGTTGCACTCAAAAGGACCCTAGCCCTCAAAAGGACCCATGCTTTCAAAAGGACCGATGCCCTCAAAAGGACCGTTGCCCTAAAAAGGACCATTGCCCTGAAAAGGACCGTTGCCCTAAAGAGGGCCCTTGCCCTCAAAAGGACCGTTGCCCACAAAAGGGCCGTTGCCCTCAAAAGGGCCCTTGCCCTTAAAAGGACCGTTGCCCTTAAAAGGGCCATTGCCCTCAAAACGACCGTTGCCCTCAAAAGGACCCTATCCCTCAAAAGGACCATTGTCCTCAAAAGGACCCCTGCCCTCAAAAGGACCTCATCCCTCAAAAGGACCCCTGCTTTCAAAAGGACCTTTTCCCTCAAAAGGACCGTTGCCCTCAAAAGGGCCGTTACCCTCACAAGGGCCGTTGCCCTCAAAAGGACTCTAGCCCTCAAAAGGACCATCGTCCTAACAGGACCGTTGCCGTCATAAGGACCATTGCCCTCAAAAGGACCATTGCCCTCAAAAGGGCCGTTGCCCTAAAAAGGACCGTTGCCCTAAAAAGGGCCGTTGCCCTCAAAAGGACCGTTGCCCTCAAAAGGGCCGTTGCCCTCAAAAAGGACCGTTGCCCTCAAAAGGACCGTTGCCCTCAAAGGGACCGTTGCCCTCAAAAAGTTTCCCTTGAAAGACCGTATAAATTTAAAAATCTTTAAGGTGGACTGACCACTCGACCAGCTGCTCCACATCTGCCCCTCCTACATCCCCTTCCACTGCGTCCTCTGAAACAAACTTGGGCGTCCTCACTGGAGGTGCTGATGAAGAATCAAACTCCAAGCTTGATGCCTCGATCTGTTCGTCAAGCGGATCAAGATGGCGGGCTGCATGTAATGTAGTCTATTCAGAAATCATCTCCGGGACGCCCTTTGCAGCGCCTTAAAACGTGTTTGACTTAGTGGCTGAGCGGACCTCCAGGAAAGACCTTGACATTCTTTAAATATTCGCATGATAAAAATGAGTCTCGCTTGAGGTTGAGCGGACCTCCAAGAAGAAAATTAAATTCCTTAAATTCGCGGATACTTAAATTAAATTTACTTGCAATAGATCAGTATATAGGATATTGTCGCATAACAATGGTCTTATTGAGCGCACAAACATCGGTTTTGTCGCTTTTATTGCTTTTCCACCCTTGCCTCTACTTGTTAGTTCTTAATATTTTTTTTTAAATTTTCATTAAAATTGTGTTTGTACCTAATAACTTCATAGAGCGTATTGCCGTTCACTTCTTGTATCACTGTTTATTGCTCATGCAAACACTAACACCTGATGTCACCCATGTGTCATTGCCAATGACACTCGTCATTTGTGCCGCCACCACACATCAATATGCTTCGGTATACAGAAGATTATTGCGTCCATCGTTATCCAAAGCATATCATCATGTAAATTATCATATTACAATATATATCATCAAATTACCATGCCATCAGAATAATAACATGTACATCATCATCAATATATATATATATATATATATTATATATATAATAGCCCAGTGGTGTGGGTATGTTTGTAACGTAACGCGTAACGCAAGAGATGTACCACAGTCTACAGCAGTTAGTTTAGTTGAAAAATCGTGTTTTGATGAGCACTGTAAAATATTTAATAGGATGACGTCATTGTTTGGTGTGCATCGGTGCGCAAAATACGGTGCGCAAAATACAACCCCTATTATTATTATTAAATAAATACTTTGCGTACATTTCATAAAGTTTAATAATTCGTATTTATCAAAAAAGGACAAGTTAGTTGGTCTTT
>MUZC01004676.1:203720-214933 GCA_002072015.1 Radix auricularia | reverse complement strand
ACATCAACACACATCAACACACATTCACACACATCCACACACATCAACACACATCAACTGACATCAACACACATCAACACAAATCAACACAAATCAACACACATCCACACTCATCCACACACATCAACACAAATCAACTGACAGCAACACACATCCACACACATCAACACAAATCAACTGACAGCAACACACATCAACACACATCCACACAAATCAACTAACATCAACACACATCCACACAAATCAACTGACAGCAACACACATCCACACAAATCAACTGACAGCAACACACATCCACACACATCAATACACATCCACACACATCAACACACATCCACACATCAGCCTTTTACAAAACACACCTACCTGTTACAACGCAGATGAATCTTTAAAATTTTATTTTTTCCTTTAGATCAAAGAAACTATTGCGCACGAAACGTGGTTGAGTAGAGTACAGGGACCTACTCCTACATTACGCAGGCCTTGGCTTTTTATTCTTTTTTATAACGTTCAGGTAACTAGCATGTGCTCCACTTAAAGAAACGTTGCGAAGAGGCGGGTTGGTGCCTTAGTAGGTCACTGGTCTGGAGCCACACACAATGACGCTACACATCGTACCCCACATATACCATCCTTACAAATTACATTCCCCACACACAACCCACACAAAAATACCCCCACACACACTCACGCACGCATAATACCCCCCTCCCCTCCAATCCAATTCAAAACCGACAGAAGGCTTTGAAACCCATCCATTAGGAAATAGCCGCCATGAATTGGTCGAAAGTTTGTTAATGCTGTTAATCCTAACGGTGCCGGTGTCCTGAAATTAAGTCTCCCGAATGACAAAATCAAAGTCTCCCCCAGGAGAACTTATCTATACTAATAAAAAGGAAAGCCCTCACTGACTGACTCACTCACTCATTCATCACTAATTCTCCAACTTCTCGTGTAGGTAGAAGCATGAAACTTTGGAAATTTTTGAGTACACACTTATGGGGGCCGGGGCCCCAAAAACTTTTCTTTTTCTTATATGAGATTTATAAAAATTGAAAATTTTATTTCCCTTGTAGGTAGACAAGGAAAAATTATTATATAAATTTTAAAATTTTCCTCTCATGTGTCGCCAGGGGCCCAAAACTTTTTTTCACCTAAAATGAGCTATATAAAACTGAATCAACACTAATTCTCCAAGTTTCAATGTAGGTAGAAACTTTAAACTTTTGGAAGTTGTTGAGTACCCCCCTTCCCCCCGCGATGGTAAGAGGCAAAAAAATTAAATCAACTCTCACTAGGGGGATGATTGCCGATATGAGTTATATAAAAAAAGACGCATCTTTAAATCTCCAAGTTCTTGTGTACGTAGGAGCCTGAGCGGTTGAAGTTAATATATTTAGTAAATCCATCTTGATTCAGATTAAAATTAAAATCAATAGGTGTTATGAATTGGTGTTACGCGGGGTTCTCAACACTAACTGAAATCTTAATTTCCGCAGCAAAGCGCGGTTAAATTGCTAGTTTTAAAATAAAATTCGCCCTGGGTGGTTGGGGTTTGAGAATCTCTATTGTAGAAGATTTATTTCGCATCAAGGTTAACTACAAAAAAAATGACATCTTCTCCCCCTCCCACCCCCCACCCCCCAAAAAAAAGAACCACCTTTAAGTACCACGTGACAACAGCTTCACTCTAGGGCTTAGTCGTTTCTTAGTAGAGGAGCTCACTAAATGGTCTTCACTTCATCTCCAAGTGTAAGTTTGTTTACATACACAGTACACACTGTTACACAGCAAGTAAATTACGAACCTGTTTACCCATCGGCCCATCGACCGTGCAAAAGGAAGAGTATGACTTGGACAAAATAGCAAACCTCCAGACAGATCCAAAACAACTTTACAGCGAACTGTCCTTTTAGGTCATAGCGCTTGCGTCTTTACAAAATTAGAGAAAGTTATCCTTGTAAATTGAAGCTAGATTTTTATTTAAAATAATTAAATGTGTGTCAGTGTTATGATAAGAGTAAACAAAATTGTGTGTGATGTCACAGCACCTAGTGTACAAAAAGCAAATTTTTGGGACTGTGCGCATTGGTGCTTTACCTGACAGTAACCGCGCAGAAAGTTGGTGTGAACTAAAAGTCTTTAGATTGATAGAAAGGAAAAAAATCATGTTAAGCCTGGTCCATATTGGAATTCAGGACGTGTTAGCGCATTTTCGTATTATGTATCAGTACTTATGTTAGATATCAGCATTATGTAGTTATCAGTAATTGTGTTTAGATTTTAGACATATTTTTATGAATTTTCTTGTGTAATGAATATACCTGACATTTTTTTAATATAAAAGTCATTTCTTTACATTTTAAAAAATTTTATTTTCTCTTTAATCTAACTACAAGTCACCACAAATGATGACGTAAAACTCTCTAAACTTTTACACATATTCTAATGACGACGTCAACTAAAAAAAAACTAATTCTTTTGCACGCTTTCGCACCACTCTTCAATGCTTGAAAAACTATGTAATCGACTTCCGGCAATGGCGGCCGTTCCCTGCGCTAGTGTTACCTCTCGATTCGAAATATTTTTTGGTAGTTTTAACGGGTTTTTTTAACGGATCGAGTAACTGAGTGTTGATGCACAAATGGCAGGTCAGGACATACAAAAAACATATATACCTCATGGGTCTAGGACTTATGGATGCTGAGATCAAGGGTGATGACGGACGGACGGACAAAACTGGTGCAATAGCGCATTCGACTTCTCGAAAATGCGCTAAAAATAGTAAATAAAAACAACCCGTAAGAACAAAGTTTTTGACAATTAATCCCTTATATATGAGACACAAAAAAGTACTGATTATGTTTAACATAATTCGCACCACGCGACTCACTAGCATAAACATTAACAGATTTAACGTTACTGAAATCCCCGTGCTGTAAAACATGGGGATGTGGTCATCGATGGCTGGAGTGAACTGCAGTGATACGTGGAGGTCAACTATAGCATGATACATCGAGGTACACAGAGATAACCTAAAGATGATTAATTTAATTACAGTACATTCGATAGATCTGAAATTTTGACACAATGCATTTTTCAGGTAACACAAAATATGTGCAAAATTTCAGCTCAATATGATTACGGGATATGTGTAAATTTTTGCTTATGTTTTTTTCCGCGGCTCCACGACAGAGAGAGATAGAGTGGGAGAGAGCGACAGAAAGTGAGAGCGACAATGCGGTGAAATTAATAGAAGGATTTTTTTTAATTGGGTGAATGCCTAATTATGTGATGCAATAAAGGATTGGCTAGCACTTCCTACTACCAAAATAAAAATAACTATGAAAATTCAAAAACGATTTTGGTGCGGAAAAAAAAACGGGGGATTGGAGGGGAGGGGGGATTATTTCAAAATTGGAATAAATTGAAATGAACATATTTGAATTTCCTTAGATATTTTCAAAATTAAACTTTGTACCTCAAACTTCTTCACCAGTCTTCGTTTTACTATGTGTGTGTGTGGGGGGGGGGGGTTCATGGGAGTAGTTTGGTCGTCACATTTTAGGCTGTACATGCTCCGGATTGAAAGCTCATTTTTTTTTTTAACATTTGTGAATAAAGGCATCAGTTGTGAATGTTATTGTTTTCTGGGTATTGTCTTCTTCGTGGACATTGACATTCTTGTCGATATTGTCTTCTTCGTTGATATTGACATTCTTGTGGACATTGTCTTCCTTGTGGATACTGACATTCTTGTGAATATTGTCTTCCTTGTGGATATTGACATTCGACATTCTTGTGGACATTGTCTTAGTTGTGGATAATGACATTCGACATTCTTGTGGACATTGTCTTCCTTGTGGATATTGACATTCGACATTCTTGTGGATATTGTCATTCTTGATAATGCCTTTTCTTCGTGGATATTGTCTTCCTTGTGGATATTGACATTTTTGTGGATATTGACATTCTTGTGGATATTGACATTCTTGTGGATATTGACATTTTTATGGATATTGTCTTTCTTGTGGATATTGACATTCTTGTGGATATTGACATTTTTGTGGATATTGACATTCTTGTTGATATTGACATTCTTGTGGATATTGACATTTTATATGGATATTGTCTTTCTTGTGGATATTGAAATTCTTGTGGATATTGACATTTTATGGATATTGTCTTTCTTGTGGATATTGACATTCTTGTGGATATTGACATTTTTGTGGATATTGACATTCTTGTGGATATTGACATTCTTGTGGATATGGACATTTTTATGGATATTGTCTTTCTTGTGGATATTGACATTCTTGTGGATATTGACATTCTTGTGGATATTGACATTCTTGTGAATATTGACATTATTGTGGATATTGACATTCGTGTGGATATTTTCATTCTTGTGGATATTGACATTCTTGTGGATATTGACATTCTTGTGGATATTGACATTTTTATGGATATTGTCTTTTTTGTGGATATTGACATTCTTGTGGATATTGACATTCGTGTGGATATTGTCTTCGTTGTGAATAATGCCTTTTCTTCCGGGATATTTTCTTCGTGGATATTGACACTCTTGTGGATATTGAAATTCTTGTGGATATTGACATTCTTGTGGATATTGACATTCTTGTGGATATTGACATTATTGTGGATATTGTCATTCTTATTCTTGTGGATATTGGCATTCTTGTGGATATTGTCATTCTTGTGGATATTGACATTATTGTGGATATTGTCATTCTTGTGGATATTGACATTCTTGTGGATATTGTCATTCTTGTGGATATTGTCATTCTTGTGGATATTGACATTCTTGTGGATATTGTCATTCTTGTGGATATTGTCATTCTTGTGGGTATTGTCTTTCTTGTGGATATTGTATTTCTTGTGGATATTGTTTTTTCTTGTGGATATTGTTTTTTTTTTGTGGATATTGTTTTCTCTTGTGGATATTTTCCTTCTTGTTGCTATTGTCTTCCAAGTATCTTGACATTCAATGATGATTCAAATAAGTTTCTTCCCCCCTCCCCCCCCCTACAAAATGAGACATAAAAAAACTTTGTATTCATTGAGTTAGCAATCAACTTTCAAACACGAATCTTAGAATTATTTTTAAAGAATAAACTTTCAACTCTTGAGATGAGGTGATCTTTAAGTCATTTTATTGCACGCCATCAGTTTGTAGAGTTAATTTCCTTTTACATTTCAGTAGGTTTTTTATTTTTAAAAAACATACTAAACTCTACTCTACAAAAACATTTCAATTTACGTGATGTTTTGGTGTTTCAGAAGTAACAGAATGACGTGTTTTTTGTTTTGTTTATATTTCTCCATTTTCTATTCTCTTGTTCGTCCCTTTGTGTTTCAATCACCCTGGTATTAGGTCTATCTTATCGGCACCAGTTCCTCTGCCGTTTCCTGTAGTCTTGTTAACCTGTATATAAAACAGAACATACACGGGTTTACGGGAGACGTTCAAAGAATTAATTATTTTGTCAAAAATTTAATAAGAGAATTGTTTTTTTAGTCTTTAAATGCAAGAGAGGTTTAATAACAAAGAACTCGTGCAAAGTGGGTGGGGGTATCTTTCCATGATCCCGATGAGTTCTCTATAAGGTTAGATTCTCAAACTGGGGCTTGGTGTCGCTGTGTGATGATATCTGCCAAACAGACTCAACGTTTCAGTTATGGGGATATGGTTCACATATCGTTAAAACCAGTATTACTCAAAGTGTTGGTCCGCGGACCTGTGCCACTCCGTGGGCCGTGCATCCACCGCCCGTCCGCAGAAGTTATAAATAAACAATACAATCATAATCCTCCATTTGCAGTCATTAGTCCTAACCCAATAGAATAAGTCAATTTTTTCGGCATTAAGCACATAAAATAAAATAAGTTACATCTCGACACCACAAATGTACAGGTAAAATATTAATGTACTGGTCTCTGGAGCAATGGAAAAACTCCTCACTTTTGGGAAGCATTGCTTAAAATTACACGTACACATATCTTATAACTAAAGATATCCTCACTGCAGCAGATTTAATGAATGCTCCTAGCAATAGATTTCTTTTGTGGATTAAAAACAATATAAAAAAATCATGTTAAGCCTGGTCCCTATTGGAATTCAGGACGTGTTAGCGCATTTTCGTATTATGTATCAGTACTTATGTTAGATATCAGCATTATGTAGTTATCAGTAATTGTGTTTAGATTTTAGACATATTTTTATGAATTTTCTTGTGTAATGAATATACCTGACATTTTTTTTATTTAAAAGTCATTTCTTTACATTTAAAAAAAAATTATTTTCTCTTTAATCTAACTACAAGTCACCACAAATGATGACGTAAAACTCTCTAAACTTTTACACATATTCTAATGACGTCAACTAAAAAAAACAACTAATTCTTTTGCACGCTTTCGCACCACTCTTCAATGCTTGAAAAACTATGTATTCGACTTCTGGCAATGGCGGCCGTTCCCTGCGCTAGTGTTACCTCTCGATTCGAAATATTTTTTGGTAGTTTTAACGGGGTTTTTTAACGGATCGAGTAACTGAGTGTTGATGCACAAATGGCAGGTCAGGACATACAAAAAACATATATACCTCATGGGTCTAGGACTTATGGATGCTGAGATCAAGGGTGATGACGGACGGACGGACGGACGGACAAAACGGGTGCAATAGCGCATTCGACTTCTCGAAAATGCGCTAAAAATTCTTACACTCTTAATCGGGGTAAACAATGTAACATTGATGCTAATGTAGAAATTACACATGGAAGAAGATAAAGATAAAGAATGATCAAGTAGTATACATTAATTTTGTTTATGTAGTACATTTTTTTCAAACCCCACCACCCCCAACCCCACTTCGCTTTTGCTTTTTTTCCTTAACTAGTCACTAGTCCGTCAGTATTATCAGCTGTCAAAATAAATATCAGCTTTTTGGGTTGTAAGTCCAAAATTTAACACTTAAACATTCTCATCGTACAGTTATCTATAGCAGCAGTCAATAAGATTGTTATAAGAAGCAAGAAATCGGTATGGTGCAAATATTTTCTTTGGTGGTGTTCCAATAAAAAAATAATGGATGCAATAACAAGCGATTTGGGGCCGTCCATAAATGACGTCACGCACCTAGGGGGGGAGGGGGGTCCCACTTTTGTGCCGATGCGTGACGTGGGGGAGGGAGGAGGGTTGAAGAAATGTGACGTCACATCGAAAGGGTAACTTTAAATAAAACTTCCACTGAAATATTTGGTCACTTAAAATTTATTTAATGACTTTTTTTAAAAATTCAATGCTTCTCAAAGTGCCGGTCGATAGGCTATCAGACACCAGTTGGCGTAAGTTAACTAGACGCGAAAATTAAATATAATTATAATTCTTAAGTTTGAGAATTCACAAGAGAACATAGGAAATTGTAACCCTGCGTCGTTTGATGTTGACATCAAAGCTTTTGTGATGTAACCGCAGTTTCGTTCACTCGCGGCAGGAGTCTGCGAACTTTTTTTTTCCGTTATCCCCCCCCCCCCCAACTGCTACTGGTGAGTTTTACAAACAGGACAAGTGTCTAAAAAGATCTGAATTGATATTTTAAGTCAAAACGACACCAAATATCCATTTGGGGGGTGGGTGTGGGGAGGGGAATCTATTTGATACAATAATAAAAGTTTTAAGTTTGCTATAGTTTTTCGATTGGTTTTTGGTCAAACGCCTCTGGCCATTCTGAATATAATAATAAATGTGTCCATTTGACCGAATGACGTAATAATAACATATCTGTGGTTGTTTTACCTGGGCAAAACCTCAAGACCACCATCAAAGATGACGTAAGGAAGCTTCAGCTTTTCGCGGTCTTTTAACGGAAGTTTGAAAATCTCGTGATTTTGACGAGAATTTCGTGAGAAATCGATTCTTTCTGAGAATACGCCATCAACGCGCATTCTGAAAAGGATTTTTTTTTAATGTAAACTTTGTGTTTAACAGCTGTAATAAATTTATCAACCATGTGTATGTGTGTATCATCTGTAATAAACTTATCAACCATGTGTATGTGTGTATCATCTGTAATAAACTTATCAACCATGTGTATGTGTGTAGCATCTGTAATAAATTTATCAGCCATATGTGTATGTTTATCATCTGTAATAAATTTATCAACCTTATGTATGTGTGTAGCAACTGTAATAAATATATCAACCATATGTATGTGTTTATCATCTGTAATAAATCTATCAACCATATGTATGCGAGCAGGGGCGGATTAAGACTCCACGGGGCCCCGGGCTGCAATCAAACGGGCGCCCTAGCCAGCAAGCGTCCCTTAAAATAAAATAATTGTTAACAGCTAATATAGGACTGTAACTAAATATTAATAATGAAAAAAACGAACATGAAGAAATAACTGTTTGAAGTGTTTGCGGTATGTTACAATTGAGCGTGAAAATAAAAATTTAATTATTCACTGCTTGGAATCGAACACGACACCGGTTGCATCACGCGCCTGTGCTCTCTCCACACTGCCAGCGGAACTTGTCTAATATGAGAAATGTTAAAAATATAAACTATATTTTATACTATGTTCTCTGAGCCAATTAAATCAATTTTTATCGATTATTATGACTGAATCGCAAACAGTTGTATAGATAATATTTTTTTAATTTTATTACATTGTCAAAGATTCGTGCAAACATTTGTACACTTTTATTATAATATATAAAAAGTTTGGGGGCCCCAAAACCGTCGGGGGCCCCTGGGTTTAGCCCGCTCAGCCCCCCTCCCTTAATCCGCCATAGTGTATGTGTGTAGCATGTGTAATAAATTTATCAACTATATGTATGAGTTTATCATCTGTAATAAATCTATCAACCATATGTATGTGTTTATCATCTGTAATCAATTTTATTCATGTCATCTTGACACAATTTATCCTTACTGACCTCGATGGTCGAAGGTGGGTCAGCTGAATCGATGACCCCCACCCACCAGGTCTGACCTACCTGACCAGTGTAGACTTGGTGACCGTTGTTAGTCCACTCTCGCTCCAGGCCAGCACCACCAGCCCCATACCGATGGCCCTGTTCAAAATGTTCGTCTCCTCCAGTAAATCCGTCACGGGCAATATGACTCCCAGCAGTTTCTCAGACACGGCGAACTCCAGACCAGCGCTCACTGACCTGCACCGGAAGTCAGCCATTGTATCACGTGCCTCTTTGGATTCCTGTGACGATGATTTAACGTTCATACATAATTTGATTTTTTGTTTGTTTGTTGCTTTGCCACATTTAAATACCACGATTTGTGAACGTCATAACAGGAACACCGTTTGTTGTGGGTTTTTTGATTTGTGTGTGTGTATGTCCCATAACCTTTTAGTCGTAGTGGGTTCTAATGTTTCCCATTGAACTTTCTCAAGGCTTAATAGACCTCTCCAGGTCAGCGGATGACTTTCTAGCGCAGTCAATCATAAACATGTTTTATTATGGCTTTAACCTGGGTTAGATCCGACGCCCCTCTGTTTGTGAGGTTAGCGCGCTATTGATTTCGCTATCCAGCTTTACTAAATAACAAATTATTAAAATAATATCTCATATATAACAGACGCTCCTCCTTTAAAGAAGATTACTTCGGCCTACGCTTATCGTGGTTTCTGTGGAGTCTTGCATTTTTATGATAGTTTTACATGTTGATTAAGTGTTTGTTTTCCAAAGCGATATTGAAATGATGTGCACTGACAAAATACGTGGCATGAAATCACCTTATAAAAACTCACATCTCATTTCTGTGACAGACAAACGAAAGAACTCAATATTTCTGTGACAGACAAACGAAAGAACTCAATATTTCTGTGACAGACAAACGAAAGAACTCAATATTTCTGTGGCAGACAAAAGAGGGAACACAATATTTCTTTGACAGACAAACGAAAGACCTCAATATTTCTGTGACAGACAAACGAAAGAACTCAATATTTCTGTGACAGACAAACGAGAGAACTCAATATTTCTGTGACAGACAAACGAAAGAACTCAATATTTCTGTGGCAGACAAAAGAGGGAACTCAATATTTCTTTGACAGACAAACGAAAGACCTCAATATTTCTGTGACAGACATACTAAGAAACTTAATATTTCGGAGACAGATATACCAAAGAACTTAGTATTTCTGAAAGTGACCCACCATGACCTTGAACATGACCGGGAAGCGGTTCTGCTTTTTCTGCAGCATGATGCAGGTGTCGGCGTCGGACGATATCAGAATGACCTTCCGATAGACGTACAACTCGAACACCGTCTTCAGGACAATGTCCACCACACTGCTGCCGTCACAGTAGTCGCCACCCTCCAACTCACCACTCGCCAGCTGTCTCGGATACTTGACCTGTGGGGTGAACATCTCGACGAGATCACGGCTTGAAGAGAAAGAAACAACAACAACAGAACCAGGACGAAAACTGATGAGCTAAGACAGCGTTCAGTTTAGATGGAATTTCGATGAACTTTTACCGTGCATTTAAAGATGTGATGCTACACACCTCGATGACGAAGCCGATGTTTTTTCTGACATTCAAGCACGAAGCTAGGGTGGGGAATGGCACAAGGTTACTGGGAGCGATGCCGTCACCTGGAGATGTCATCTATTGGAGACAGTGGGGTCGTTTTTTAAAAAAAAATGATTCTCTCGAAGTTTCTTGGAGGGTTATGAGGTGGAAAAATTACGGTTTAAAAGTGAGGAAGTTAAATGTGTTTCTCGACAAATGGGATCAATGGGTTTTTAGACCAATGGGATCAATGTGTTTCAGGACCAATGGGATCAATGTGTTTATGGGACAATGGGAACAATGTGTTTCTAGACTAATGGGATCAGTGTGTTTTAAACCATTAGGATTAATGTGTTTCCAGACTAATGGGATAAATGTGTTTCTAGACCAATGGGATCAATGTGTTTCTAGACCAATGGGATCAATGTGTTTCTAGACCAATGGGTGTTTCTAGACCAATGGGATCAATGTGTTTCTAGACCAATGGGATCAATGTGTTTCTAGACCAATGGGATCAATGTGTTTCTAGAACAATGGGATCAATGTGTTTCTAGACCAATGGGATCAATGTTATTCTGGGCCAATGGGATCAATGTGTTTCTAGACCAATGGGATCAACGTTTTTCTGGACCAATGGGATCAATGTGTTTC
>MUZC01004676.1:167595-201192 GCA_002072015.1 Radix auricularia | reverse complement strand
GATCAATGTAATTCTGGGCCAATGGGATCAATGTAATTCTGGGCCAATGAGATCAATGTAATTCTGGGCCAATGAGATTAATGTAATTCTGGGCCAATGGGATCAATGTAATTCTGGGCCAATGGGATCAATGAATTGTGAAATTTACATTACCATCTGTTTTACGGGATTAGAAAAGCTCATAAGCTGTAAACACTGTAGTTGGGCGACATTGAGGTTTTTGACAGGCACGTGATACGTCTCGGTCTCCCGGCAGCGCTTCGAACTGGAAAACGTGACCTTGAAATTGTGATACAGGACCGGGACCTGGTGAGCAATGGGTATATCAGAAACATGGACACCGTTTAAAAAAGAATGGAAATTAATCATTAATAATTGTTATTGATTTATTTATCGAAACAGGTCGATATCAATACAAATGATTATTGTGTCTAGTCTTGAATTATTTTTTTTTTAGTTTTGAATGTTGATAGTTAAGTGGTTTTCCTGATTTATTGAGACCATCAATTTTAAGGCCGAATGCCAAATGGAGACAAGGAAAATTTGATTAAGGGGTAAAAATGTCGCAATGGGAATAACATAAGAACTGTATACTAAAATTGTACATAAGTTGCTGCATCAATTTTTTTTGTGTTTACTCATAATTTCAATTTTATTATTGTGAAGTAAACATTGTTGTTAAATAACGCCCACAAGAAAACGGTAAAACATACCACATTACAGATAGCTGCTTTGCTTTAAATGTGTTGAAATATTCTGGTTTATGTAGAATGTAGGTCATTTATGTGCTTTTACCTACTGGTGCATGTTGGCCATATAAGTGTAAGTAGATTTTGTTGGTGCATTCAGAGGCGTCACTAAGGTTGGTGTCACCCCGGGTGGTAGCTCATGGAGTCACCCGGGGCGGTAGCTCTTGGTGTCACCCCCTCACGATTTAACCCATAGAACTCCTCCAAATTTTGCAGTGCCAAATAACGGGAACATATAGAATTTTCCTGACTGGGTGTCACCCTCCTGATGGTGTCATCCGGGGTTGCCCGCCCCCGCGGCACCCCCCTAGTGATGCCACTGGGTGCATTGACCTACTGGTATCACTGATATGTGTTGATCGTGTATGTGTATTAACCCACTTCTCCAAGACCCCCTCCCATATTTTTCATTCACCTTATCTTTAGAGAGCTGAACTTGGAGGTGTATGAAGTCCATGGGTCTGTTGGCAGCGGCGATCACAGACGCCATTGTGTTCTCCACGACAGTGATGACGTGCTTCTGTCTGTTCTGTCACGTGATCACAAACGACAGTCTTACAAAAACATTGAGCTCAGATTTTTTTGATGGTTTTTTTTTTGTAACATTCATTATAAGTGTGTTTGTAACAAACATTTCAATCTTGTAACTCGGGTAAGTACTACAATAATTTTAACTTAAAGAAATGGCAAAACAAAAAAATGCTACGGTTGAAATTGTACGGGGCCGTCCATAAAGTACGTCCCGCTCCAGAAGGGGGAAAGGGGTGTAAGAGAAGTGTGACAGTTTGTGACAGGGGGGAAGGGGAGGGAGTTAAAATGGTCAAAAAAGAGGGACGTACTTTATGGACGGCCCCTACCGTTTAAGAATCAATATGATTGGATTAAAATTATTAAAACTAAAAGAAGAACTAAATCTAAAGAGAGGCTACTCACACAAAATTCGGGCCTAATCCGTAGTCGGCGCCATCCATTGACCTTCTGTGTCTATTTTCCAGTTTCCAGTGGTTCTGATAACTTATCTGGTTATTAAATAAAACACGACAAAATCATGAAATGTTATAGTAGAAATTGTGTCATGTGATACGTGCTTTGAAATAATCAAGTGTTTAGTTAGAATTTTGGGGTCCCGGCCTCCTTGAGTGTGTATTTCAAAATTCTTTTACACCATCTTTCGTCGTGAGAGCGTACTTAACAATTTCCCAACATTTCATGCTTCTACCTACACGGAAAATTGGAGAATTAGTGATAAGTCGGTTTTTAATATTAGAAAAACTATATTTGGGCCCCCGGTTCACCATGAGAGGTAATTTTAACATTGTTTTTGCCAATTTTTGTCGCGCGCGTGTACTCAAAAAATTTCCAAAGTTTCGTGCTTCTACCTACAAGGGAAGTTTGGGAATTAGTGATGAGTCAGTCAGTCAGGGCTCTCGCTTTTGCTAGTATAGACAAACCACGTGTATTTCTATAGTGTAGGTTATTAACCTTCATATCCAAAGCCAGGTCAGCAATGGGTGTGAAATACAAGGTATCAACAGTCACGTGACCAATCACTTTGCCACTTTTGCAGTAGATTAGTACCTGGAGAAAAAAAAGAAATTAAATTATGGTCAAAAGTTTTTATTTATTATTTTAGCTACAACTAAAGTAATGCTTTTATGGCTTAATATGTATGCCTCGTAAACCCATCTTCTAACTGGGGCGCCATTTTGTAACGTATGTCTAGTAGACCCACCTTCTGTCTGGGGCGCCTGTGTGTCATGTATGTCTAGTAGACCCACCTTCTGTCTGGGGCGCCACTTGGTAACGTATGTCTAGTAGACTCACCTTCTGTCTGGGGCGCCTGTGGGTCATTAATGTCTAGTAGACCCACCTTCTGTCTGGGGCGCCTGTGTGTCATGTACGTCTAATATACCCACATTCTGTCTGGGGCGTCTGTGTGTCATGTACGTCTGATAGACCCACCTTCTGTCTGGGGCGCCAGTGTGTCATGTACGTCTGATAGACCCTACTTCTGTCTGGGGCGCCAGTGTGTCATGTACGTCTAGTAGACCCACCTTCTGTCTGGGGCGTCTGTGTGTCATGTACGTCTAGTAGACCCACCTTCTGTCTGGGGCGTCTGTGTGTCATGTACGTCTAGTAGACCCACCTTCTGTCTGGGGTGTCTGTGTGTCATGTACATCTAGTAGACCCACCTTCTGTCTGGGGCGTCTGTGTGTCATGTACGTCTAGTAGACCCACCTTCTGTCTGGGGCGCCAGTGTGTCATGTATGTCTAGTAGACCCACCTTCTGTCTGGGGCGTCAGTGTGTCATGTATGTCTAGTAGACCCACCTTCTGTCTGGGCGCCACTTTGTAACGTATGCCTAGTAGACCCACCTTCTGTCTGGGGCGCCAGTGTGTCATGTATGTCTAGTAGACCCACCTTCTGGCTGGGGCGCCAGTGTGTCATCTATGTCTAGTAGACCCACCTTCTGTCTGGGGCGCCACTTTGTAACGTATGTCTCGTAGACCCACCTTCTGTTTGGAGCGCCACTTTCCCACCGGAAGCAGGTACGAGTAGCCGATGAGTTTGGGATTAGCTTGGCTGATGTCATAAATTTCGAACCTGCCAACAAATGATAGATGTGGGTTATGTAGGTCATAGATGTGGGTATCTAGGTCATAGGTGTGGGTTATGTGGGTCATAGGTGTGGGTTATGTAGGTCATAGGTGTGGGTTATGTAGGTCATTGATGTGTTTATGTAGGTTATAGATGTGGGCTATGTAGGTTATAAGTGTGGGTTACATAGGTCATAGATGTGGGATATGTAGGTCATAGGTGTGGCTTATGTAGGTCATAGATGTGGGTTATGTAGGTTAAAGGTGTGGGTTATGTAGGTCATAGATGTGGGTTACGTAGGTCATAGATGTGGATTATTTAGGTCACACATAAAGGTTCAGTAGGTGATAGATGTGGGTCAAGTGATTAGCTTGAGTCGACACCAAAGACAGAGACAGCTGCCATGACTTGTACTAAAGACATCAGCGACAATTTTGCGACTAGACTAATTTTCTCCCTAAGGTTCAATGTTTCGTGTGCAAAGTTTTTTTTTTAAATAGTATTTACAGTTGCACAGCATCTATTTGTTGTGCAATATTTTATAAAATTTGCTCCGCGGTAATTCTAAACTGCTTTGCGGAGTCGGTCAGATATCTGCACTGCCGTGTAGGTTAAAGGAACAATTGGACAAGACGTTATCAAACATTCATCGGATTCCTTGTAAATAAAGAAACCAACATTTTATGATTCCACTAATGGTAAGCGTTTTTTTTTTAAATTCTTTTTATTACATCTTTTTTACGTTACCCGTAGTGGAAAAAGTTAATTTCTTACATGAGATTCATCGTTTTCAGAAGTTCACCAAACAGTATCATAGGACTTATGTTCTTTGGTATTCATAAAAAATCAATACAGTGTCCAGACCTTTTAATGCACATTACACTTTTAGGTGTTTTTATTGGATTTTTTTCGGTGTCCTATCGTCAGTAGCGTAGCTATGTGAGGGGGGGGGGAGTCCAAATTCAAAAGTCCCACCGGGCCCTCACTTGTTGGAAGCACCCAAATTAGTGTTATAATTTTTTTTACATTTTATATTATTTAACCGCCATTTATATTGCCCCCCCCCGAAAGAGGTTAAGCCCCCCGGGCCCCAAACCCCAACAAATTCCTAACTACGCCACTTCCTATGACGACTCACGGTCAATGTATGTTGACCACAAAGCGCTCACCTGAAACCAAGGGCAGCCGCGTTGCTTGTGTTGGCGCTGAAGCTGATGAACTCATTGGGACAACACAGGACGCCCCCCGGCTCTTGTAGAGCTGGTATACACTTGACTCCGTCCAGCTGAAATGTTGGGTCGTGACATGGACGAGACGGCGGGAAACGAAATGTGACGTGTGTCAAATATTAACTTTAACCTCTTAAGATTATTTTTTTAAAAATAAGTCTTTTTATAAAAATATGTTTAAATTAGGGCTGCGGAAATTAACGATTAATTTCTCGATTAATCGGTAAAAAATGTATCGATTAAAATTATTTTAATCGATATAAAAAGCGATTAAATTGAAGAGGTCGTTTTAAATAATTTTTCCGATTGATTAATAAATGATTAATAACTAATAATTAATAATAGTTTCCTTTTTTTACTTACAAACTTCTCCATTTAAAAGGACAAATTTTTAAGTGTAAACTTTGAAATAAGCTCTTATATTTAAATTTTAAAAACATTAATTTGCGTGTTTTTGTAACTTCCCTTGAAATTTTCAGTTTAATTACTTCATACATCTTAATTTTAGCTTAATCAAAATTAACGATTAATTATTCGGTAATTTTTCAAAAGTTAACGATTAAATTTAAATTAATCGATGACAGCCCTAGTTTAAATGTTTAAAATACTATTAAGTGGTCTTTTTATTTTAATAATAACTTCTAATAAGTAGTGTTGAAAGTGCGCTAAATAAGCGGGAAGGACATTGATACCTACAACAGGGTCTCAGTCTCAAATTGTCGAGGAGGCAACCTGGTGGTAGAGTTCCAGAGACAAGTTTGGTAAAAGTGTTCTCTTTTTTTTTTTAAAGTATTTCAATTTAACTTCAAATTTCAGATAACCAGAACAGAGCTCGTGCTATGTTTATCCTAATGCAAAACATCAGTGGTTCTCAAAAGGTTCTTTTTATATCTCCTCGCTCTGTTGCTAGAGAGCTGGGCGTTTTTCTCCCTACACAGCAAAGCCACATTTGTTAGAGGTAACAATCAACGGAGACCATCGGAATTATTTGAAGATGACCATCAGAAGGTTCAGAATTCAACGTTTGACTTCGTGGTGTACAACTTTTACACAAATAACAAAACTAAACAAAAACACAAGTTTCCCTTGAAATTTTGGGAAGGATGACAGCATTATCAGATAAAACCGTGTCTTTCAATTCATCATCCTGAGCTTAGATGGAAGTTTAGAGTTGCATTACATGCCAATTAATTACAATTAAAGCACAGAAGGTACACATTCAACATGAAGTTTTCATCAGAAAGTTGAAGAGTTCCTCTTTGTTTGTTAAGGACTGCAAATCTTTCGTCTGATTCTTCTTGCAGCACTTCAGCTTTTTAAGCCTTCCTATTGTCGCTGAGCTTGTAATTTAAATGACTTTCATTCTTCTAAAAGCTGTGTTTATCTCCCGGTAACAAGCATTTTTTTTAAAAAAAACAACCAAGGCAGTCCCTCCGTTCTTACCTTTGACATGAAGATGTCCCCACAGAATGGAGACTCCGTGTCTCTACATACGGGGCTGTCAAAGTCACCAGGCCCGCAACTGCCCGTGTAGAATGAAGAAAGGGGTAGGGTCGTGGCGTTAGCGAGACGGGAGTATTTCATGCCTAAGTCTCTGCTTAGAACGGGGGGTAACTCTAGTCGCTGGCTCATTGGCTGGAAGTTCTTTGGTGAGCAGCTAGAGGAAGAATGTCCGCTTTTTATTGCGCTTGTTATCATGTTAGTTTGTGTGTGTGTGGGGGGGGGGGGGGGGGGGGTATGTGCATTTGTTGAGAATGTGAGAGTCTTTATGCGTGAGTTGGTGTTTATGGTTGTTTGCGTAATTGTTTTGATATGCGTAGGTGGGGATTTGAGCTTTTCGTGTGCTGATGCTGTGGAGAGCGGGTTAGAGGGAATGAGGAGTTGATTCTGGATATATGTAAAGACTACAACAAGACGTCAAACACGTTTGCATATATCTGCCATTACCAGATACCAAAGACGATATTTTTGCCGGCAGGTAGTGGCGTTATCTCTATCGGGTTGTGCCCAGTGATTCTCAGCCGGATCTCCTCGGTGTCAAAGAGCCAGCCCCGGGTCCATTCACTGTAGTGGTGGTAACGTACGGAGAAGTCCACAATCGGCATGTCAAACTGTTCGGGCAGTATCCTGGAATACACAGCGACCGGGGGGGGGGGCTGTCATATTCACATAAATTTATCTCTAATCTCTAATGTAAAAGCGAGCAGACCTCGATACATTTTAATTTACAATACTCGCAGCTACAATAATTCTTTTTCACTGTTTTATTTTAATAAGTTAATTAACTGAAAAATATTGAAATTCATCGCTATAGTTCGTTTTTGTTTTTATTCTGAGGTCACAAGAGTGTGTTTGTGCCCTGGAAGTTATAAAATAATAATAAATTATAATAATAATTGAGGCTCTATAACTCTCTAGTGAATTTCAAAATTTGCCTTTGTTTATTGAAAACCTCGATAAATTTTAATAAATTCTATTTGGTGTTAGTTTTAGAAATGAAACTAGAAGCGTGTTGAGAAAGACAATAATATATATTAACAGTTAGTGAGTGTTTAATTTTCTGTTTTGTATCATATATCATAGAAAAGACACATACCTGGTACTATCATAGAAAAGACACATACCTGGTACTATCATATAAAAACACATACCTGGTACTATCATATAAAAGACACATACCTGGTTTGTATCATATAAAAGACACATACCTGGTTTGTATCATATAAAAGACACATACCTGGTTTGTATCATATAAAGACACATACCTGCTTTCTATCATATGTATTATATAAAAGACACATACCTGCTTTGTATCATTTTTATCATATAAAAGACACATACCTGGTTTGTATCAGACGACACACTATATTGGACTCCCAGAAGAGTATTGAGATTCCTGAAGCTTCTTTCAAACTATCACTTTTACTGAAAATACCAAATTTCCCTTCTAAATTAAATTTGGTTCTCCGTGGATTAATCGGGAATATCCCATAATTACAAGAAAAAAATGTAAAGCAACAAAATAAAAGAGGATACGCATTACTTGATGTAGGTGAAAATACGTTGGTAAAATCTGAAATATGGCTTACAACGGGCTACGATGCGAAAGGAGTATACTGGTCGTTTTTCTTGTCGTATCTATACAGACGCTCCATCTATACAGAACAGTATTGCGTCCACGGACCATGCCAATCTGTTGCCAGTGACACAGGCTACGTGTATGAGGGCTCCACGCAATATCTAGCCACCTTTTGTTTTCCCTAACTAGTGTTTGGTAGCCATTCGAAGGTGGGAAAAAATATTTGCCTTCACGGAGATTCGAACCCGTAACCCTTGGTGCGCCAGCCGAGCGCGAATGTCGATCGAACACTGCGCCCCATTTATAGAGCTGGGCACATGTACGAGGTTAATCCTCAACAGTAATACATCTTTTACGTCAGCATTTTCCCAGTGCAGCGTTCGCCAAACTATTGTTGCACCACACAGACACACAGACTCACAAATTGATAGGTCGGAATCTCACAGAACATATTATTTTCTTAAAGGTTAAATCTATTGGTAAAATTTCATTGTGTTTAAAACTAAATGTGTCTATTTATCATCGCTTAGCTATAAACTCTTTATTTATTTCTTCAGTGATAATTAAAGATATTTCAGTTTCATAACATTCAGAAAGCTACATTATTTTTTTTTAAAAATCATTGTGTTATATTTGACAGTTGCACATTATAATGATATGGTATGTTAACAAGAATTCTCTGGCAGGCCTAGCCTATATAATTCAAGCTCAGAGTGCTAACAATTTTTTTTTTCCGACAGATGAAAAAAAAATTGTTACTGCCACTTACTTCTTAGGAGTTAAATTTTTTAAATTCTTTTCTCGCAGGGAACTTTTATGGTTAGACAATGAATACGGAATAGAATGTTTGTGAACAACATTTTTTTTTTTTGGTTGTTGTATTATTATCCTGATTGCTTACTGCAGCTTTTCCACCACGTGTAACAATTTCGAAAATCTAGTATAATAGTTTGCATGCGATTTGAGTAGCAACATTCCCGTGGACAGCCTTCTTTCTCGTATATCCAATAAAATTTAAAACAAATGTCAGATCGCATTATGGCAAGCGAATTCTAACCATCTTAATAAATATTTTGTTTTTCCTGAACAGAAAGTTTTATCTTACTCCGTATGAAAGGTGGCATGCTATTTTGGATGCTATAATTAGTAATTACAACAATAAGTTTACTATTTGTTAATTTAAATGACAATATTCCATTGCTACAAAAAAACGATGATGAAATATGTTCTAAAATGCAGAAAAGGTTAATTCTATCACCAGAGTATGACAATTCACTGTCAGAACAAAAAGTATTTATATTAGACCATGTTTGGTGTCCTTCCACAAACAGGCACTCACCTACATCTTGGTTTGACGTCATTCCAGAGTGGACGCCCCACGAAGTACCTGTATCGGTACACCTCTGGGCTGGACAGCATGACGTGGCAACACCAAATGTTACTCTCAGGGTCACTGCCGAGAAACGGATTGTTGTTAGGTGGACGCAAAGTATACGATCGTGAGAGTGAGGATTTTTGCTGTATTTGACGGAGGATCTTGTTGTTATGTTAATTAGTTAATTGGTGATGCTGTTTTGTTTGTTTGTTTGCTTTTTATTTTTTCAATTATTTTTTTTAAAATTATTTTTTTTGGTCTGATAATTTTTTATTTGCCTTGTTTATTTGTACCTTTAAAATACAATCGGTTATATTTGAGAAGGTATTGTCTGGCTAATAAAATATATAGTATAACATCGCAGAATCATCTATAGCACTGATCGCGAATGACTGAAATATTACTTCCTTAATCAAACAAACTAAGCCGAACCCCCATTTACGGGTTTCATTATGTGTTGGCACTTTGCTTTAAAAAGTGGGTTTTTGTTGCATTTCGGCATCACTGAAAAATGGGCTATGAAAAATAAACAATATACTCATCATTTTCATAGATTGTTAAATTATAATAGAAAACAATTATTTATCATATTTGTTACGAAGTTCTTTCTTTTTTTCAAAAGAAAATGCAGTTTAATGGTGATTAAATGACAAAAATACGTACAGCTGCATGACTCTTGCCCCGCGGGGATCCCAGTTTCCAAGCTCAATCCCGCTGCCTACAAGACAAACTACATTTCCTTCCTGATTGGGGATGCGAACACGAAAATTGACATTTTTAAACGGGAGACCGTAGACGAAACTTCTCCTGGATACCACACCTGCCATCTATTTTTTTTTCTCACAACAAACTACCCTAAAGGGTTCATGTTGGAATTCATAAATATCAATGACAATATTTTAAAGTGAAGCACTTGGTGAACAGGGATTAATTATTTTGCTGTGAGTCGCTTTGTTTTTAGCTTCCATTTTTTAAATAATAATCTGGTGTGCAAATCTTGACGTATAATAACAGTGCTTTTCAGTTTTCACTTTAACTAAGAGCTAATTGAAGTGTAATTTGGTGCTGTTCTCTAAATAAATGGAGCAATTTTGTATTGAAAAAAAGAATTAAAGTGAATTTAGTTGTTAGTGTACTTTATAAATGCCAAAGTTGGAGTTTTGTTCTAAATAAAACTTTTTTTAAAGCATTATATTCTTTAAATTCTACATAAAGAGCTGCACATTTTTTTCGCATTAGGAAACACAAGTCGTCAAACAATTTTGCGCCGAGGATATTTGTGTAGATAAGGGAATGGTAGTCATGGAAAAACGTCATCTTATTTATTTTTACGTCATGCCCGACAACGCCCTAGAGTCTGTGTTGTAGGCAAGAAGAGGTGCACACATAGTCTTTTGTTGTAACATCAATAGGAAAAGAGGAACGCCGTTAATTGGGGTCCTCGCAACAACCTCCGTTACCTCTCTGCTGGACTGTGAGATTTGCTTCGCGCCAAATATTGAAAATGCGTGAATGCATCTCTATCCATCTGGGCCAGGCGGGCGTGCAGATTGGAAATTCATGCTGGGAATTGTATTGCTTAGAGCATTTGATACAGCCCGATGGTTTACTCATCCCAGAGGAGGCAGAAGGAGGACCCGTCGACGATTCATTTAATACATTCTTCAGTGAAATCGGCGATGGCAAGTACACACCTCGTTCAGTATTTGTTGACTTAGAACCAAATGTAATTGACCAAGTACGATCCGGAGAGTACCGTAAGTTGTTTCATCCCGAGTGTTTAATAAGTGGTAAAGAAGATGCTGCCAATAACTACGCACGTGGGCATTACACGGTGGGGAAAGAAATTCTGGACTCCGTTATCGATCAGATTCGAAAACTCACGGACAACTGTGAGGGTCTTCAAGGTTTCTTTGTATTCCATAGCTTTGGGGGCGGCACAGGGTCTGGCTTCACATCTTTGCTTATGGAGAGGCTCTCGGCAGATTACGGTAAGAAATCCAAACTCGAATTTGCAGTTTACCCAGCACCACAAATTTCGAACGCTGTCGTAGAACCGTACAATTCTATCCTAACCACCCACACCACACTGGAGCATTCAGACTGCGCCTTCATGGTGGACAATGAAGCCATATACGATATCTGTCGCAGGAACCTTGGCATCGAACGTCCCAGTTACACCAACCTCAACCGTCTCATCAGCCAGGTGGTCTCTTCGGTAACCACTTCGTTACGTTTCGAGGGTGCAATGAACGTCGACCTGAATGAGTTCCAGACCAATTTGGTGCCCTACCCCCGAATCCACTTCCCGCTAGCCACCTACGCCCCTGTGATATCTGCTGACAAGGCGTGCCACGAGAGAACAACAGTGGCGGATATGGCCAATGCATGCTTCCAGCCAGCAAATCAGATGGTCAAATGTGACCCGCGCTGTGGGAGGTAAGTTGCTTGTTTTGTTTTTTGTTTTTTTTTTTGTTGTTTTTTTTTTGTTTGTTTGTTTTTTGTTTTTGTTTTTTGTAGCGTGGATCATGATCTTTGGGGGTATCGTTTTGATCATACTATTATTATTTTAAAACAAATTTTTAATGTTCAAATTCTAAAAGAGTATATGCTATCCGACACTATCCGTACTCATAAATTTTACAGCATATTTTCTTAAATGACTAATGATTTCTCTTAATAAAAACTGGAATTATAACTAGTAGCAATAGAATGTCATTGCAAAAGTGTTCAAAGGGCAAATGTTGTATATCGAGGCTCGTCTTGATAGACATCAGTCCCATCAACCCCAAGGTTACATTTCTGATTATAAATGACGTTACATTGTTTTTGTACAAATCCACAGTAGGCCTATTTCTTAGTTGCTTTATTTTCTATAAAGATTCCTTTTCCCTTTATTGTTAGGTTTATTTTATTCAGTCATTTAATTGGATAGTACGTAATGTTGTAATATTATTGAAGTGAAATTTTGAAAAATGTCAATCATTTTTCTGGAAATTTCCCTTCATATTCACATTTATTTCTAACATTTTAAACTTTAATTTTCCCAATTTAATTTCAATGATCGTTTCACTCCAGATACATGGCTTGTTGCATGCTCTTCCGAGGAGATGTCGTGCCCAAAGATGTCAACTCTGCCATCGCCTCAATCAAAGCCAAGCGAAACATTCAATTCGTTGACTGGTGCCCCACCGGTTTTAAGGTACGGAAATAGACGCCTAATTGAACTTGGTCCAACGGCATTTATTGACTAATCAACCGCCTCTATCCCGTCATCCTATTGTAAATTTCCATTCACCCAACTCCGCCATCACCAGCGGTTCACCGACAAAACGGCCCCGGACAAAACGACCCCGGTCAAAATGGCCACGGTCTAAACGGCCCCAGACAAAACGGCCTCAGGTAAATCGGCCCTGGACTAATAGACGTTAATGGAATAAAATATTATATTATTATTTTTACTCACCGATTCAAAATCAGTTTTAGTTTCATTTCAACAATAATTATAACACCACAAGAAATAATTTAATAACATTTACTCTATATGGTAGCAAGTCACAATTGTTTCTTGAGAAGAAATAATATCATAACGTCACAAAAAATAATTGTTCAATTTGACCACTTTTTTAAAAGGTGAAAAATTTAACAACCCTAGTTAAAATGAAAAAAAATATATATATATATATATTTAAAAATGTATAAACACTTTCTCTAGTGCCGTTTTGACCAGGGCCCATTTTCAGGGGCCGTTTCGGCCAGCGCCATTTTGACGTGTCACTAAAACCAACATAGTCACGGTCACTGATTACAGCAAATCTACAGCCTAAAGCAAACACTATTCTTGTCACAAAGTGCCGTCGACTTATCCCCAAGTATATTCTGCATATTCTTGACCTGGCGGGCTCAAGCGATTCTAGCTTTTCTCCACAGCACCCCCTCGACTTCAAATCCCATAAGCCAGAGCTTCTCAAACTTTTTAGCATCGCGGACCGGCAGGAATTTTTTCCATTGCACCAGGAAGACAATTTTTTATGTACTTTTTCATAAGTTCTGCGGACCGGCGCTGGATGGCCCATGGACCGGCAACGGTCCGCGGACACCATTTAAGAAGCACGGCTATGAGCATCTTCTTTACAAACAAGTCCATAAACCTACTTCTACCCGTCTTGGTAGTATCATTTATACACAGTCGGGAGTTACGTGTGCGTTCTCATTACACACTGAAATAACTTGAATACAAAAAATAACCAAACATTTTCCATTCATGTGATTAATTTATATTCAATATTATACTTCATACCTTAGCGATTTATGTTTGCTTAAAATGATGACGTATTGCGTGTCTATGTGTGTGTTCGTGTAGGTGGGTATCAACTACCAGCCCCCAACAACAGTGCCTGGTGGAGACCTTGCCAAGGTCAATCGTGCCGTGTGCATGTTGAGTAACACCACCGCCATTGGGGAGGCATGGTCACGGCTTGACCACAAGTTTGACCTAATGTACGCTAAAAGGGCTTTCGTACACTGGTAAGTACTCTTTTCGAATTTTTTTACATTGACTGATCGTGGAAGTTAGAGCCTTCTAGCAGTGATTAAATCTTTATATTGCGCCCAATATATTCTTTACTTTTATTTCAATACTTTCGTGTTAGACAAAAATATGTTGCTTTTTGCCTAATTGTGACTGACTCCATGTCTACTTTTTTCTCGTTGTTGGTGAAAAATCGATGTTTTAACTTTGCTCTTGTTTGTTAGCGGCTAATTGATATGATTGCTTTTTCTCTCATTTTGACCGACAAACCGATGCGTTCTCTTCTCTCAGGTATGTCGGCGAGGGCATGGAAGAAGGTGAATTCTCCGAGGCACGTGAAGATCTTGCAGCCTTGGAGAAGGACTACGAGGAAGTCGGTTTGAACTCCACAGAAAGTGGGGACGAAGAAGACTTGGAGGAATATTGATAGACACGGCCATCTCTCAGGAGTTACCAGCAAATATAAAGAACAGAAAACATCAGACAGGTCTCAATACCAAAAAAAAAAAAAAAAAGGACAATGGCCGAAAAGTTTTTTTTCCAGATATCCGAATTTCGAGCCCCCCGGATTCTATACTAACAAACGCTAAACGGTCTGCGTATCTGCTTCTCCAGTTTCCAATACAAATCAACAATTTCAACCAACTGAGCTCCTATAATTGCATCACCATCGAATGAAGTACGGGCCTAATCATGATATCAACTTGTTGGGACATGTGTTTTTCGGGGAAACAGTCTTCCTACCAGACAACCTCCATCAGGAAAATGGATTATCAATGTAAATTTTTGTCGAAGTTGAGATAGTAACAAAGGAATAAGCTCTGTAAATCAACTCTTGCCATTATTTTAAAAAAATTATGCCGCCTCGGATAGAACTCTTGTCACATATTAAAATATTTCATCAAACCAATACATCTACAGAAGGCTACTTCAAACAATAATATTGTTCATAAAAAATCTTAACATCGATCAAGCAAAAATAAACATCATATTTGCTGTAGAAAACAATTTGACATTTTAAGCTTTCTTTGATCGTATCTTGACAAGCTAAATTTTTTCTCAAGAATAAAAAATATTGCAATGTCTTTTTTTTTCTGTAATGTTGAGAAGCTAAGTCAATTTTTATCTTGCTTTTAGGGCGTGGGTTAAACCAATTACCCTAACAATTAAATATTTCAATATGGATTCCAACGTCTGCCCATTTGTTTTGATTCATTTTGTCTTTTCTTTCTTTACTCAAATCCCAGAAATCAGAGATGACTTTAGTCAAAAATATATTTAGCACAGATTAAAAAAATTGTACGTGATGCAGAATTTTGTACTTTATTTGATTCGCTATATAGTCAATTTTTACTCTTATGTTTGAAATTCTGAAGTTGAAACAATTATTATTATTGTAATGATAATAATAGCAAAGTTAGTTTTGCAAAATTAAAATAAAATGGGCACTTGATAAACAAACAAAAATAATATTTAAAAGAGTTTTGTCCCTTGTTACGTATTTTATTTTAAATTTTAAATTTAAGTAGTTAAATGGGTTAAATTCCGTATTTTATAGTTATAAATATAAACTTGGATATGAAATTTACAAACATTAAGGTAATTCATCATAGCACCACATACCAATGTCATCTTTCACACCATTAATTCATTTAAGCCAAAGTGTTTATGATAAACCTGGCTTGACTTTATAGATGACCCTTTTGGTGGGTGGCTTTATAGATAATCCTTTTGATATCCACTTGGTATCCCTACAAATATTAATATATTGCTGTTCTCTCATCATAAAATAAGACTTCATTTGTCTCAAATGATTCATTCTTGTTCCATTTCCATAAACAACTCTGTTGATAATCTCTTTACATTCAAATCTTTAATAACAAATTCAGGGAACAACATTTTGAGCAAAATTACTCCATTTAATATTGAAATTAAAATCAAAACAAAAAATAATAATAATTGGCAAAGAAAAACAATAATAGTTGGACTTCATTTATCCTATGCATAAGAATTACTTTTCAGACATAGATGACTTGGCTAACTGAAATTTTTAGTAAAAATATTTTTCATTTAAATTTAAATGCATAAAGAAGGTTGACAAGTTTATCTTTGATTTAGAATCTACTGGTAATCAGGAGATTTGTTTAGAGATTACATTTAAAAAAAACAGAAGTAGGTTTATAACACTGTGCAAGCTAAGCATGTTTCTAACATAAACAATGAGCAAGATCATAATATGAGTAGTAGCAAAAGTATATATTTTGTTAAAATAAATGATATATTTAAAGCATGATGAATATTACATTAGAATTTCAGATAAATTTCTAAATAATACTTGCAGAGACATTGTCTTAAATTCCTTCATGTGGGATCTGAGTCCATAAATATTAATAATTCTACAGAGAGTCTGGAAAACTTTTTAAAATGTTAATAATTGATAATGTAGTTCACAAAATTATATTTATGGCTATTTCATCAATTTTAAGACAGATCCCTACTTTTTGAAGTTGATTGAAAGCTTATTACCAACAGGAAAATGCTCATAAGAATTTTAATAATATAGATCTACATTAGTATTTACATCAATAGTTCTAGTGGTAACTAGGAATGTTCCATAAATGCCAGTGTAAAATTATATTATTTGCTGAGGCATAACCATTTACCTGTGAGCTGTACATGAAATAACATCCTAGGTCCTTAATCATTTAATAATCAAACAAATAATAAAGTTTAAGTATAAGTGGTCATCACTTGATGACAGCCAATAGGAGATGTCATCAAGCATAAAAATTATTTTAATATTTGGCACCAAATAAATAGTTAACATATATGAAAACTATTCCTATAGTTTGAACTAGTGTGGAGAGAAAAATGTGGTTGATTGTCAACAAATCAGCTGGTAAATATTTTCCAAATCACATTTTGTTCTAAAATAATTAGACATTATAATTTAATTGTCACTTTACATCAAGTATTGTTTCCAATGAATAATTTCAAGTAGGTAAAATAATCAATTTCTGGATTTTTTTAATAGTAAATTGATATAAATATCATTAGCAAAGTTGAGGATGGAATTTGACATTTTAACAACTTCATTAATTTGGCTTATGATATTATAAGTATCTCAGAAATGGAAGTATTGCAAATAAAAGAATGATAATGCCCAAAAAATTCCCAATGACAATAACAATGACAACACTAATGATATTTAAGCTGTCACCAACACATTAATTTACTAACAATATCTACAGACACACTGTAGCCATCACCATTTAAACAACATTTAATATTGTCCACATAGTCCTTTAAATTTAAGCATAACCCATAGGGGCACAATACTGTTTTCTTACCTAAGGCATTGGAGAAAATGTAAATGCTTCACTGAATACAATCATACTTAAAACACATTTAATATAACCTTTTAATAAAGAGATAAATAACTTGACCAACAGATATGTTAGCTTTGTTGAGTTTGATAATGATATCACAAACTATTCTCAAAGAAACATCATTTGCTTTTAAAATTAATTGAAGCAAAAAAGCTTTAGATAAAATGTATCATTTGACTTTTGATCTTAAATAGGTTTTAAAATATTTTAATCACTTCAATTTTGAGTTAAGTTAAAACATTTTAAAACTTGTATTTCAAAACATTTAATTTACACACAAAAGGAATACAAATCTATAGAGAAATTATAAATGTTTAAGTGAACTCTCTTCCTATCCAATGCTTTTTTTTTATCAATGATTGAAATTCAGTGTGTATTTGTTATTTTTTAAAATTTACAATGAATTTAGTTCTTCAATTATTTCAAATTCATTGGATTTTCAGACATCCCAAAAACATTTCCCACACCCCACTCCAAAAAACTAAAATCAAAAGTTTCAGTTTGAATAGGCACTTTGAAATAATATAGACTGTAAAAAATGTTTTCACAGAAAAAAATATATTTTGGTCATGAATAAAAAATTAAAAAAAAAGAATCCAAAAATCAATTGTCTGTGAGGTTGTCTTTAAATCGAACTGTACCACAGTGCAACCAAGATTGTCAATTTTGTATAACAATAATGTGATTAGTTATCATATATATGGGTGATGAATTTTATGTCTCATATTACATGGGCCATACGTATAACTATAACAGGTGTGTGTCTCTTTTGAAATTATACTACACCAATTATAAACATTTCAATGGCTGATTTATTTTTGATATTTTTAATATTAAAAATCATCAATCAGGACAGCTAAAGTTACTAATAATTAAAATATTATAATGGACCCCAGTAATGATTATTAATTAATGCTAAATCTAGATAACAAATAGGAGTGTATTTATGATTATTCAAGGATAATCAGAATTCAAAACTTGCTTATGATCAAGTTAAAATATAATCATAAATATTTACTACTTTCTAAATATCTAAAACATGAATTAGTTTATGTAATAAATAATAACTATAAATTTGTTGAATAATCAAATACTTGAATAAAAGAGATCAAAACATACATTTCACAAAAAGTCATTTGCCACTTACTTATTTTTATAATAATATAATGACGATATGGGATTTTGAAAACGTTGTGTTTTGAAACTTACAAAAACATATTAAATCATAAAAATGGACACTGGCTTCTGAAATTAATAATTTCAGGTAATTTTCAAGAAGTCAATTAATGTTCTTTCATTATTCTAAAAAACAAAATCTGTATAATTGGGACTTGTTTTCAATGTTTGAAAATTTTTCTGAATTAAAATTGTGAACACATTTTGATGAGACATAATACATCTTATTGTGTCTGCAAAAACAATCATTTAAATTCTTCCTTTTCCCAAATTGAACTTTTGTGTTGGGCAGGTTGCCTGAACAAACCTGAAAAGTCAACACACAACCAAAATTCAAAAGTCTATTAAAGATGCATTCGTAGGCATAAACCGTGTATAAGCTAAGGACTCAATCATTTTTTCTATAGAGGGAGTTCTGTATTGTATAAAATAAGATAAGTCATCATACATAAGAAGAACCATTTTTATAAAATTAATCACTTATGAAGTTATCACATTACATATCATGGACAAGAAAAAATCTTCAAGACAGAATTTTAAAATAATAAATAAATATCAGTCTTTGAAAGTAAATTATAAAAAACGTGAATTATTTTTGAAAATAGGAGATAGCTTTCCTAAACAATAATTAAATATGAAAAGTAGAATATATCACCAGTAATTTGATATTTAAAAACCTAACATCACACGAACAGCATCTCTTTTTCTTCTGCCATAGTCATATTCATACAAAGAGTTAATTTTACACTAATGTTTTATTACAAATAAGTTTCAGTTAATATGAAAACTTAAGAAAATAAATTTCATTAAGACAGACCATTAAAATCAAAGTTATTGAATTCTTTCTTTTTTTATAACATCAGTAATATTTCAGTATTTCCTAACGACACCAATAAAAATTTTTGAAAACAGATATTAACGCTTTTCAAAAAAACCTTTGAAATACTGTTCGACCCTTGACATTTTCATTATGAGACATTAAAAATGAACTTCTTGGGCCATTCATTAATTACATTTAAATAAAACTGTTGTTATTCTAGAAATAAACAATTTTCCATAAAACTGATTAAAATAATAAATATGATACTAGCCAAAACAATGCTAACTTAAATTTTGCATTTGGATAGTTTTGGATTTACTTTACATCATTTAAAGGCTGATTATTTCTTAAACCAATGTTTCTAAGCCTGGAGTAACAGATTAATATCCACATAAAAAATGTCAACTTCATAGAGGTTGTTGTTATTAAGATCTGATGATCATTGAGCAAGGGAGTGGCATTCATACATTAATTTATAAGATTCATGTGATCATGAAAATAAAAATATTAAGTACCAAGACCATTAAATTGCTGCTAAAAATTTATTTCATCTATTTAAATCTGAATCTTAAATTTATGAAATGTGAGATGTCTTAAAGTAATCTGTTTCCCTGTCAACCATTCACGATTACACATTTTTTTTAATAAAAATAATTATAGCATGAATTAAAGTATAAGAAATTAATTATTTCCCAATGACAAAAAAAAAAACTCTTAATAAATGCTTCATCTTAGTTTTAGATGTCTAAAATTAAGTTCCTGGATTTTATAACTAGCATAAAGCACCACAAACAAAATATAAATATAACAACCTCAGTTATTTTGTAAGTTTTAGTTTCATTTCATAATTATCAATGTTAAGATAGTTGCATTTCATAAGATTTCTTTACATAGTGTTCAGTAGATATTCTATTATATTAATTTGAAATTATATCATACAGTAATGTTTTATCAAGCTAGTGATTCAAAGTAATGGATATGAAAAGCTTTTTAAAAAAAATAAAGTCTTGATGTCCTCAGGAAGTTCCAATATTATACAAGACTACAAATACATGAATCTATTTTATAACATTTTTTTTGTAAACCACAATTTTTCTATAAAAAAAGTATAACAATTAATTCTTTTTAACTCCGATACATGTCAAATTATCTGGTAATGTAGCAAATAAGAAATTTATTAGCACGGGGGGGGGGACGGACACATTACTTATATCTACTTAAGCTTGCACTTAGCTTTGAAACTTTTAGAAATGAAACTAAATACGCTATTTTGAACACAAAAAGTTGTTGTTTTTTTTTCATGAAACCATCCCCAACCTACCCTTTGTGTACCTAGTAAAATGAATAGTTTCAAAGGCAATTTAATCAAGCAATAGAAAGATTACTGCCACCATTAGTAGTAGGGACCGGTAAAGATAACGTTGAGTTGATACTCGTCCTTTGTGTCTTGGTGGTGCTCACTGTTGAAGAGCTCCCAGCTAAGAGCTGTGCAATCTCTGCTATATTAAGATGGCTTCGATAAACTTTCTGCCCCACCTTGTACTCCAGGGTTCCAAAGGGCTTATCTGCTGGAATCTCCATGGCGTATATGTCTCCTCTGTTGTTAGCGAGAGCCGGGCCCCATTCAGGAAGAGGAGCGCTGCGCATCTTGAGAAGCTAAATATAGACACACAAAAAATGTTTAAATGGCTAATAAATAGACGGGATGAAAACCAAAAGCATTGCTTAAAAAAAATAAAATAGAAAGAAGAGATAAAAGCTAAGCACATATTATTATTATTATTCTGGTAAAAAATAGAGATTTCTAAAGACTATTTTGGACACAATAATCATAAGTAGCATCTCTAAAGTTTTAGATATGGATTTCAAATCTAAGCAATCAAACAAACATTTACAAAATATAGAAATTTGAACATCTGTTATAAATAGACCTATCAAACAGATAATTTTGATGCAATAAGGCTGTAAAAAATATATACAGAAAAAGTGTCAACTTTAATTTTTTTTACTTCTTATATGGCAGAATATATCACAACAAAGGAATGGAGATAAGTGCCATCATTGTAATTTACTAAAGAATTAAATAAATCTGCTTTGAATCTTAACAATAACCATACGCATATTGTTATAGTCACTGAAACATATCAGTTTCATATCAGTGAAAAATGTACAATTAAAATGTTTTCCCATAAATGGAAAAACCTAAGGAAATAGATAATATGAGCTTAGTCAACACCAGCTATTGTGGTACGTACCTGAAATCCACCATTCTTACAGTAGTAAAAGAAGAACCATGCGAAAATAGCAACAATGGGGAAAGCAACAATAAGCCAGCTAAGTGCTTGGGCCCATCGAGGAAAGGGGACACCACCGGAAGAAGGTTCACTAAAAAAGACGATGTTCATGATGATAGTAAGCTGTGAAAATAAAAATGAAGATATTTATGTGTTGTTTCAATGTTTAAGTTCAAGTATTTATTATCTCATCACTATTAGTTGAATTAAAAAATTTACTTCAATATTTTTTTTTATTCTTGCTCTATATCAGTTGTTAAAGTTTTTACATTTTGTTAACTACAATATTAATTTTTTATGTATTTTCATAACACAACTAATTCAGAAAATGACAAGTGTATCATTTTTGAGATTGACAAAAAAAATATTAAAATTTATTATTTTCATCAATTTTTTCCTTAAATATTCCCTTTGTTTTATACAAATGACAACATGAACTTTCACTTATCTGTTAAAACTGTTAAATTTAGAGTAAATTTTTTTTTAAAAAGACATTTTTTCTCTCTGCTAGATATGGACACAAGTAGAAGTGTAGCAGTAGTTATAATATACTTACAAGTATAACCAAAGGCGAGACATACTTCCAGGTTAATTTCCAGTAAATTTGGGGTTTGTCTCCAACCATCATTTGAATATCAGACCAAAACCTGTCAAAACCTTTGGATGAAAAATGAACACAATGATAACTCATTTTGATTTCATTTTCTAATATTTTAATGGCATATACAAACAATTTTTTTTTAAATCTACATAAACATTTATAGTATATAGGGGCTAATGTTTTACTTAAAATAGAATTGATAATTATGCCAGTTACTATTTTTATGTAAAATGCTTTGATCTCAGTAGCTTACTGCACTCAATTTATTATTATTTAATAATAAAGGAATTGCCTAATAGCTCAGTTAAAAACACTCTTGAAAGACAATTTATCAGGAATAGCTTGATATTTTTTATCTAATAAAGAGTAATTTAGATTGTAGTGACAGGATTGTTACAAATTGTGTTGTCAAAAGAATTTTTGGGTTTATTTTATGTAAAAAATTCATATGCACATACTTGCGAAAATTATAATTATTTTAATTTTATCCCGTTAATAATTTGTGAAAACTTAAGATCTTCGTAAGAAAATCAATTTTTATTTTGTGCATTTTTCAATATTTTGTCAATGGCATGCGTGTAACCCTTTACTGGGCAGAGTTTACGGATTTTCATCCTCCAAACGGGCAAGATTTTTTACAATTTTAGAGATATTTACGGGTATGTCGGTAAAAACACCATATCTTAGGTATAAGTGCAAATCTTTAAATGAAATAAAATGCACAATCAACAAAAATGAATTCTCTTTTGATTGACTACCTTTTTATGCCTGACAAGTCAAAGTACATTTTTATCAACTCTACTTCTGTTAAATTTAAGCCTGTAAACTCCACTTTATTGCTTCAAGAATCCAAACCATCAACTTTGAACACTCACAATAAAAAAATTGACCAAAAAAATTGAAAAAATGAACACAACAAAGAGAACACATGTGGAAATGTAGTGAAATCTATCAACACCAGAAGAAATAGGAAATCACGTGCTGGAAGTCTTCGATTTTTTAAAAAACGCGAGATTTTGACTGATGGTAGTATCGGCTGTTTTTGGCCATTTTGCCCATTTCGGGGAAAAGACGGTTTTGGGCCCCTACGCCCAGTAAAGGGGTAAAATACATATTAAACATTGACTTGCATGCTTTACAGATTAATTCATTAAAATTGATAAATTTATAAAATTGATTATTTGTTTATTCAATAGGTATTGAATGCCATGTGTTAACTTCAAAGAACTCACCGTAAATCCAGTTAATTGCAAAACATTCTATGAGGCCCACAAACAGCAAAGGGAAACCACCCACACTGTAGTCAACCAGTTCCAGCAAATAAAAGCCACCATTACAGACCAAAGGAAGGCCTAGGAGGAAGCACACAATACACACACCAATGCGGAAACTCAATGCTTTGTATGCAGATTTGGCCAGGAATGGGAACTCATCTAGTAGTGCACTTATGACACATTCAACAATGGAAAACTGTAAAAAATAAAATTATTTTTAGTCAATGTTGATTTATTCTTGCTACAGCTTTACCACTAATGAAATATACTGTTATGATCACATTTCCATGCATTTAATTATAATGTTGTTAATTTTATTTTAAAAATTCAAAGTTATTTTTTTAATTTATTAAATGTATTTATAAAGCAAATAATAAAAATAATTTGCTAATTTATATAAGGCAGTACCCAAGCAAGCAACTGGGCTCACGGCCCTTTACATAAAATTAAAAAGACATAAATATCTATTCATTCAATTTAAAATATTTATAACCTAAATACAATATATGATGACATTACTGTGCATATAAGCTTCATTGATCTTTAAAAGAAATTTTTTAATGTTATCTAATTTACATCCATTGTTTCAAGAAAGATTAGATAATTAAAACTTGATAAAAATGTTGGTTAAAACTTTTATTATTGGAAAAAAAATCAATATTTCCTTCATTTTTAATATACATTTTGAATACAGAGAGTGGAGATGGAATTTCTAAAGAACTGATGATAGAAAATATTCAACATAAGTTAACCTTATATTATAGATTACAATTTAATTGTTTTTATTAATTTAAGGTGGAAGTTTCTCTAACTTGACATTCTTTTCTGACTTCAAGGCTAAGGATAATTTTTAAAACTTCAAAGCTAAAATTTAAAACAATTTCCTTGTTCAATTTTTAAATTTAAGATTAATCTTCTTCTTGCCTCAGAACCAAAGCCCAGTGTTGCCATCATGAGAAAGAAACAAATTGCCCACATTGGTGCCACAACCATACGGGATAAGGCTTCAGGATAAACCTCAAATGCAAGACCTGGTCCTGAGATAATATTTCAAAATTAGAAAGGCTCTCAAAAAAACATCATATTAATATTATGAAATTAAGAAAAGCAAATCGAGCCCACAAAAATAGTTGTTTTTCTTAAGTCAATAAATTTTTATTAGTGCAAAAAGTTAAAATATTTTTTTTAAATATACTGGAAAATATCTAAAACTAAACATGTGTACTTTATGTTTTGTTTTACATTAAAAATGACTACCCTGAATGAATGTGTTTACCTCCTTTGGCTACATCTGCTACATCCACTCCTTTTTCAAAGGCCATGAAACCGAGGATGGAGAATATGACAAAGCCAGCAAAGATGGAGGTAGCACAGTTTAGGACAGCAACAATAATGGCATCTCGGTGGCAGTTGTTGTTGAACTTACTGAAGCTGCTCATGGCTATGAGCCCACCAGAACAAGCACTGAGGGAGTAGAAAATCTGAGTAGCTGCGTCGCTCCAGACCTGTGACAGAAATTTTTTTTTAATGATCTGTGAATTGAACTTTCTATGCATTCTTTGTCTAGAGCAGGAAGATTTAATAATTAGAGGGGTATAAAATCAATGTCAGGGAATAAAGCCTAATTTTCAAAATTACCAATTTCGCCATTTTCTCTAAACATTTGAAAGACTTAGTTTAGATGAACTCAATTTACTTAGTCTACTTAAAGTTTGTTGCACCTTGTTAACTAAATTTAGCATACATTTTGTATTTATTTCAATTAGTGATTTAGTGTTTAAATTGTTTTAAAAAATATTAACTTAATGGAAACTATTTGTTTCATACATTTTACAATGACATCATATACATCTTTGCTTAATTTTTTTTATTAATCATTATGAATTTTGCACATGTTTCATCAATTTAATTCACTTTAGATGAATCATTGATTCAATGGCGCATTTACTTCATGATTTCTTTTAAAAGTTCAAGCTTTAAAAGTCAGAATTCATCAGCGCACTAAACTTAAGTAAATGAAAGAAAACAAACTAATTTTATTACCCTTGGATCTGCAAGTCGACTGAAATCTGGTTTAAGATAATAAATAATTCCATCCATGGCTCCATCTAAAGTTAGACCTCGAATCAGCAAGACTGTTAACATTATATATGGGAAAATAGCTGTAAAGTAGACAATCTGAAGAATAAATTAAGATAATATATCGTAAGTGTCAAGAAAATACATAATTAATTGAGCTCCTTCAGTGCGTATTTTAAGGCTAAAAGAAATTATTTTAAAGAGTTTACAAAATGCTTTTTTTGTCTATTTAAATAATTTCTGTGCAGCTTAATTTAATATCTTATAATTATCTCAAAATTAAATCTACAATAAAAAATACATATAAACATTTCCTTTCAATTTAAATAACTAAGAAACAAAACGATAAATAATTTCTTGAGACAACCTAATTATCTCTTTATATTTTCGATATTATTTTCACATCAGGTAATGAATCATACCTTCCCAAGGGACTGAACCCCCTTAGCAAGGACCAATCCAACAATGACCCAAGATAGCAACAGACACCCTGCCAACTTCCAGTTGATTGAACCAAACTCCTCAATACCACTTGATTGTTCAAGAACAAAATATCTGTAAATGAGAAAAGAAAAATTAATTTCAAATTGCGTGCCCTTAAATTAATCAAAACAAGATTTGAGAATCCATGAAAGTTTAGAGAACACCTGTAATTAATATTGTTTACATTAAAATATCATTACTAATCAATAATCTGAGAACTTCTATGCCCGTTTAATCACATTCATTTCTCATCATTCTTTTTTAACAGGAGACGATTTTAATATTGCGTCCCAAACTGTTTCAAATTGAATAATTGTTTGACTAGAATTATTTTTTCAAATTCATTCTAACCTGTAAAACTCTTCTGCAGGTGTATTTAGAACCTTGTGGGTCGCAGATGTCAAGATGTTGCTTACATTTTGTGGAGTTGTTATTTCAATGGCATCTGATGACATCATTGAAATTGTGGCATTCTGATAATCAGGAGTGGTTGAGGTGTAAGTGGTCCCTACAAAGAAAAGATGTATAATGATATACATTTTGTCATTCTTAAACTCAATGTTAAAAACTTTGGGGTTTTTTTTGGATTATCATGTTTAAAGAAATTTGAAAAGAATTCATTTTTAACAACTTACAAGTTTCATTGATTTTACTGTTCTCCAACGACAAACAAGAGTTTGTGTTCCAGTGATTTCCGCATGATGTCCACGGCAGGGAACTGGTAAATGATGAAAGCAGGTAAAACATGACCTGAGCTATGATCACATTGTAGTACAAGCTGATTATCCAAGAGACGATAACCATAGCATAGCCGAGACCTGCAACAACAAAACAAGAGTTCAAACATGTTAGCACTGAAAAGGATTTTTGTAAAGGGTTTTTACTTGAGTGTGAGTTCTGTCATAATAGTTGGGGGGGGGGGTTCATGCCATTGTTTAGTAGATTATTTTTTACAATTACATAATTATTCAAGCTTAAATAGCTCATTGTCACTTCCCCCACACACAAGTTCCATGAGCACTGGCTATTCCTAAAATTAATCAAACATTTCTTCAAACAAATAGTGTAGCTTTTGTGTACCATATTGTCATTATGTGTAGTAATTATCATATGAATGTTTCACATTGAAATGAATAATAATGTGTGTTATATTTTTATGTGAAGCTCTGTGAGCCCAGTTTCTTACTGGGGTACAGAGCTATAAGTTTTATTGATTTATTATAATCATTATTCCTGCAATAAAAAATGACCAGATTTGATTCTGTACCTATCTCTTACCTTTAAACAGGGGATTAATCCTCCATATAGTAATGGGGCCCAAACTGGCAAACTGACCAAAGGCCAACTCCATAAAGAAAAGAGGGAGGCCAACAGCAATTAACATCAAGGTGTATGGGACAAGAAATGCTCCTGAAATGGAATTGAAAATAGGACAGTGATTTAGCTTTTAAATAGTCAGGCAAAAATAAGAATCTTTTTACTTAATGTATAGAATATACATGGAAAAATGTATCTTCTGATAAGCAATAAACGTATGTCAACAGAGTATCAGGTCTATTGAAGCAAAGTAATAACAGATAAAACTTAGAGAAATTCCTCGGCAATGAACTAACGCAAACAGTGCAAACTATTTAAATAGGTCCTTTGATTCATTGTTATCCCATTTAAAAATAAATCATCCCCTTAGATTCTTAGAATAACAAGGTTCTATGTGGACTTTTGGTAGAACCGAGATATTCGCGTTTGAAAATTTGATTTTAATAAGGTTATGTAGAGTTAGAATCTTATTATTCTGCACTTCCCACAAAATTGTCTCAAGATACCACTTTCATATTTTGTACCATGATAGATGAATACATGAACTATAACCCCGTGGCTAGAACTCATTTTATTAGTTTTTAAAAAATAAAGTTAAGTATTAACAAGTATAAAATAATCACACATTTTAAAAACTGACGCTTTTCACATGTCAAAAGTGTTTTAATGTGATAAAATTATTTTCAGCTTCAAGGGTTAGTGACACACCAGTGCATGGCTATAATTAATATTGTTTAAAGTTACCTTTTTTTTTTTCATTAAATGATTTGTAAAAATGATTACCAAGCTTATTTTATAAATGGTAACCATCACCCCAAATTTAATTAATTATAGCTAACCTCCCCCTTTTACAATAAGTGACTTATCTCTCCTAGTTGCCATAACTGAGTAAACTCCCAGATTTACGATATTTGACTTACCACCCTCATTTGCCATAACTGAATTACCCCCCCCCCCCCCGCGTTTACCGTACGTGAATTACCTCCCTCATTTGCCATAACTGAATTACCTCCCTCGTTCACAGTAAGTGACTTACCTCCCTCATTTACCATAACTGAATTACCCCCCCCTCGTTTACCGTAAGTGACTTACCTCCCTCATTTACCATAACTGAATTACCTCCCTCGTTTACCATGAGTGACTTACCTCCCTCATTTACCATAACTGAATTACCTCCCTCGTTTACCGTGAGTGACTTACCTCCCCCGTTCTTGTAACAGAGATACGGAAATCTCCAAACGTTACCGAGGCCGACAGCGTAACCGATACAGGTCATCAGGAACTCCATTTTCCCTCCCCAACTGACCCTGTCCGGATCACCAGGAGCGGTGACCACACTTGTCCTGGACTGGAATGGTACAGTGGACTCAACATCCTGGTTGTTGGTGTCCTCTGCTTGTTCAGACTCGTCCACGTCACTCTGATAAGGATAAAATAAACAAAAATAACAATAAATGAAATATTACTGTTAATAGCTGAAGCTGGCTCGAAAATTTCATCAATCTCCACGTGAGCAGGTTGTGACTAGATTCAGTAGACTGGGTAGATTTTTAATAGATTTAGTATACTGAGTAGACTGTGAGTAAAGTGAGTGGATTGACAAAGATTAGTACACTGTGGTTTAGATTAGAGTAGATTTTAAGTTAACTGTGAGTAGACTGTGAGTCAGGAGCGTCACTGGGGTTGTTGTCACCCTGCACGTCTTAGACCGTAGACCTCTTCCGCGCCTGCCCGTGCCAAATATCGGGAACAATTAGAATTTTACATTTTGGTGTCAGCCATTGTGATGGCATCACCCGGTGCGGTCCGTACCCCTGCAACCCCCCTAGTTACGCCTCTGGTGTATAGCAAGATATCTGGGGGGGGTATTATTAAAATTTGATGAGTAGAATAACAAGAGACGGGGAAATTCTCTGAAACCCTAAAAACAACTACGTAAAATTTGTTAAATATTAGCTGCGTTTTATTCTTTCAGGTTTATCGCCAAGAACTGCAGACTATCCGATATAATATAATAAAAGACAGTTGTCTGTCCGGTTCTCGATAGCGATTGGTCCATCAAACTCCTACAGCCAATGACTAGCGGAGAAAAATTAATTCTCATTTAATTTACATATTGAGCAAATTTACGACGATGTTCAAAAATTTTGGTGCAGTAGTTTTGTCATCATTCAGTACTGTGTTGCCTCCCGTCTTGAAGTGTGTCACTCTTGTTAATCACTACTGTTACTCCTAGACAACATGCAGCGGCGTAGCGTGGGTATGTGCCGCCCGGGGCAAGATCCAAATTTGCCGCCCCCCCCCCCCCGAAAAAACCACCAAGTTAATGCTTTAAAAGAAACTATAGTTTTTGTTAGAAGGTAACAATAAGGACAATATACATTTTTATGTTATAAAAATCTTTAAAACCTTTCATTTGTTGAAAAAAAAATAGTTTTTTTTTCCCCTCATGACACAACCTTGTTTGCATCAACGTTGTCAGCTATGCCATGTTCAGTAGCAAAAATAACTACAGATTAGTCAATTTTAGTGTATACGTTAATTATACATCATAAATCGCACATTAATGTCATGTTCGTATACTGTGTTTTTTTTTTTTTTTAGCTTAGCGGCATTAGTTTCAGAAGACAATAGATTCAGTATAGACTTTGAAGTTTTGCCAATAGACACGTCCACGTATTTTAATATTGTTCATAATAAAAGGGAAAGCCCTCACTGACTGACTCGCTCACTTATTCATCACTAGTTCTCCAACTTCCCGTGTAGGTAGAAGTATGAAACTTTGGGAAATTGTTGGCTACCCTCTCACGACGAAAACTGGTGAAAAAGAATTTTTTAAATCTCGCTCATGTGGGTCCGGGGGACCAAAAACGTTTTTTTTCCCTTATTTGGGCTCTATAAAAATTGAAAATCACCAATTTTCCTATTTCCCGTGTAGGTAGAAGCATGAAACTTAGGAAATTTGTTAAGTACATGCTCCCAATTATAATTGGAAAAAAAAAGTTAAATTTTCCACTCATGGCGGCCGAGGCCCCAAAACAGTTTTTTCCTTATATGAGCTATATAAAATTGAAAATCACTAATTCTCCTATTTCCCGTATAGGTAGAAGCATGAAACTTTGGAAATTTTTTTAGTACACGCTCCCAAAAAAAATTGGCAAAAAGAATGTTAAAATACCCTCTCATGGGGGACCGGGGGCCCAAATATAGTTTTTCTTATATTAAAAACCGACTCATCACTTACTCTCTAAATTTCCGTGTAGGTAGAAGCATGAAACTTTGGGAAGGTGTTGGGTGCCCACTAACGACAAAAATTGGCGAAAATTGTTTTTTTTTAAATCTCGCTCATGTGGGGCCGGGGGCCAAAAAATTTTTTTTCCTCATATAGGCTCTATAAAAATTGAAAATCACCAATTTTCCTATTTCCCGTGTAGATAGAAGCATGAAACTTTGGGAAGTTGTTGGGTACTCTCTCACTACGAAAATTGGCGAAAAAGAATTTTTTAAATCTCGCTTATGTGGGGTCGAGGGCCCAAGAACTGTTTTTTTCCAACATCACTAATTCTCCAATCTTCCGTGTAGGTAGAAGCTTGAAATTTCGGGAAGTTGTTTTGTACATTCACGCAATGGTAAAAGGGAAAAAAAAATTCTCACTAGGGGGATGATTGCTTAAATATAGGTTTTTCTCATAATGAGCTATATGAACAAGACGCATTTTTCAATAACTGATATTCTAATTTACCGCAGCAAAGCGCGGGTAAATTGCTAGTATTGTATATTTTTTTCTTACATTTTTAATCTTTACTTTTCTTTTATTCAACTAAACTTTTTTTTAACGTTTTTCAATTTAAGATGCCAATTAACAACAAGGAATTTGCCTCCCCCCCCCCCCTTTCCAAAAAACGATGTGACGCTCAGAGCATTCGTTTGAATTTGATAGGTACAGTAATTTTAGCTCTTACAGTAGTAGCGGCTGTCAAATTTGAAGAATACAATAAGTTACCACATCAGTGTTACATTCTTGTACGCTCTCATACTATTTAAGTCTCTGGTTTTTCAGTACAGTAACTTAAGTATCAGAAGATATTATAACAAATAAAGAGTTTAAGTTTTGGCAGAAGAAACTTTTCACATACTTAAGAATAATTCCATTATTTCTTTTATTAATTTAAAAATTTGGCTTATCTTTTATTTTGATAAAGAGCTCCGATTTCTTATAACATTTTCCTTGTTATAAACTAATTAAGGGCTAGGAATTTGCCGCCCCTGGCCAAGTGCCGCCCGGGCATTTGCCCCCCCCCCCTTTAACTACGCCACTGACAACATGCCACCGAAGCGACGGCAGAACGTCCTTGGACGGGCTTCAGTGTCTAGTCAGGTGTTAGAGATTAAAAGTGGGTACAATTATGAACTCACTGTAATTTTTTTTCCTTGCACATCACTTACCTAATTTTTGGTTTTTCTCGATAATATTGAGTAAATTTATTCTTCTTCGTAAAATAATAAAAATTATTTTTGAATGAAATTATATGAAATCTGTGAACCCTAAATAATAAACAAGGTTTGTCGTTTAGTTGTTCCTAACTTACATAGCTGATGTAATGCATTTCTTTTAAACACAATTAATCGTACTGGAAATCAAATTTTTATTTGATAAAACGGTGAAGTAATTCGAAACTAAATGTGGGATTCTACCTATAGGTATATTTGAACTAAGGAGAAGGTTGTGTTTGTTCTGTTGAGAGATAAAAATAGAAACCAAATTACAAAAATTATTGCCTGTCTAAGCCTGTCTCATGGTTCCTTGGTTTGAGTAAAATGCCACTTTTAGTCAGTGATCTCCACATAGTAGTGCAGAGGCGTCGCAAGTGTTGCTGTCACCCGGGGCGGTAGCTCATGTTGTCACCCCTTCACGACTAAAGGGGCCGTCCATAAATGACGACGTGAGGTTACCCGTTTTTACCCCCCCCCCCCGCATCATACTTTGTCACAAAAACTTTGACCCCCACCCCTTTTTCCGCTATGACTTCACCCCACCCTTCATCCCGTATTTTCTAAATAAAAATTAGCCTGTTACAAAATATTTTTAAAAATCCTTTATATTTACTCGTGGTGTCTGCTTGAGCCATTGATTGTTTGCTTACCGAAAAAAGTTTTAATCAATTTTAACCCACTTCCTCGTAAGCTAGCAAGCTGAAATTTTGCAGTCAGACTCATTCCGATGCTAAAAATCATGTACCAAAATTTCAGAATGGACAGCAATTAAGATATTGAATTTTTAAATTATTTTATTTATCTCTTTTCAGTGTTGCGAAGTTTAAGTGTCAGATTTTCCCAGGCAGGAGTCAAAAAATTCCCAAATTGGATTAAAAATTCCCAATTTCCATTAAAAACTTGGGAAAAAACCTGAAAAGTGTCAACTTCAATTAAATGCTTTCGCATTGATTTTAATGACTTTGGACTTTCAAATTAAAAAATAATAAATATTTATGCATTTTTAAGGCAATTTTTAATAGAGTACTTTCAATTTTTATTTAATCTACACGTCTTTATTTAACAACTTGGCTACAAAGACAAAATATAGATTATACTTTTAGATTTTAATATTATGAAGTTTTTTTTTAAAAAGTTTTTTGGATACTCTTGTAATTTAAATTCGTCTGTGATTGATAAACTATTTTTTTAAATGAATGTTTTGAAATTTATTAATAACTAGCAATTTACACGCGCTTTGCTGCGGAAATTAGGGTTTCAGCTAGCGTTGCGAACCCGCGTAACACCAATTAAAAACACCATTTGAGTTTGATCTGAATGAAGATGGATATACTAAATAGATTAACTTTAACCATTCAGGCTCCTACGTACACGAGAACTTGGAGACTTAAAGACGCGTCTTTTTTTTTATAAACCTCATATTTGGAAAAAACCTGTATTTCGACAATCGTCACCCTAGTGAGAGGTGATATAATCTTACCATCGCGGGAAGGAATGGGAGGGGGGTACTCAACAACTTCCCAAAGTTTCAAGCTTCTACCTACACGAAAACTTGGAGAATTTGCGTTGATTCAGTTTCATATCGCCCATTTTAGGGGGGGGGGAAGGTTTTGGGCCCCCGGCAGCCTATGAGTGGAAATTTTTAAAATTTATATAATTATTTTTCCTTGTCTACCTACACGGAAAATAAAAGAATTATAGATTTTCAATTTTTTATATTTCATATTAGAAAAAAAAATTGTTGGGCCCCGGCCTCCATGAGTGTGTATTTCAAAATTCTTTTACACCAACTTTCGTTGTGAGAGGGTACTTAACAATTTTCCCAAAGTTTCATGCTCCTACCTACACGGAAATTTGGAGAATTGATGATGAGTCGGTTTTAATATAAGAAAAACTATATTTGGGCCCTGGCCCCCATGAGAAGGAGTTGTAACATCATTTTAAGCAAATTTACGTCGGGAGCGTGTACTCAAAAAATTTCCAGTTTCATGCTTCTACCTATACGGGAAAAAGGAGAATTAGGGATTTTCAATTTTTATATAGCTCATATATGGAAAAAAGATTTTGGGGCCCCGGCCCCCATGAGAAGTAAATTTAACATTTTTTTTT
>MUZC01004676.1:136067-155097 GCA_002072015.1 Radix auricularia | reverse complement strand
CCCCCCCCCCCAAGCCTTATTTTCAAATTGAAAATAAGCAAGTTGTAAATTAATTATTTGTCATTTAAATACGTGTATAGTGTAATTCTAGACTAAAGTAGTGTAACTAAGTATGTCAATACTATTGAAAAAAGCTGTCCGGGTAACCGTCGAAATTTTCAAGTGGGTACGACGGATATCCGTTCCAAACATCGATCATTTTCGCGATCATGTCCACTATTCAAAACGCAATGCACCCTAGCAACCATCCATGCACCTCATTTTACAATGACTTGCCTCCCAACAGCACACTTTTGTTAACTTAAATGTACTTCAAACTTATGTTAATGCATTCGTCATACTCAAAAGAAAAGCGAATATTCAAGCACAATGTCAGCAACAATGACATAACGTCATGTCATGTTATTCAGGCCCAGCAGCTTGATTGATATTTATTGTCTCTAGGTAGTGGTAGTAATCAATGTTCCCTCTAAAGTTCGTTGGTCAGTGTGAAAAACACTCCAAAAAACAAAACAAACTACAACTCGTGTGCAAATTTGCAAATCACCCATCTTTTATGCAATCTTTTACAAAATTTCCTGCGCGCCCCAGCGCAATCACGCAGCTCTAAAGGAAACATTGGTAGAGTTGGAGGGATTCAATGAACCATCAGTTAAAATGGAAAAAATATGATTTGGGAAAATTCAGATGACGTGTTTCTATCTCTAGAGCAAGAAGTACGACGAGAAATGTTTTTATCAATAGATATAATTATAAAAGAAAATAAAACAACGCGGTGATGAGTTACCTGTCCTTGCAAAAAAAAATATTTGTGTATAATACCATCTAGCCTACTTAATGAAGAATTTGAATATCAAATAAATTTCTTTATATCCATTGATAGAGAATTGTTCGAGATTAAAAAAGAAAGGATACAGGTTTTTATGGCAGTACAAGGGCCTGTCTTAGCTATTACGGGACCCTATGCAGCTTAGTATGCGAAATGGATTGCGAGTGCCCCAGTTTGGAGAGGGATAATGTATTAATAAGGAAATTAAGTGAAAATTAAGAGGTTGGGCCTATGAAAGCGCGGGGCCCTCTGCGACCGCATTGGTTGCAGGAGCCTAAGACCAGTCCTGGTTGTACCTACACTACAAGAAGAGACATTATGTTTTTAAAAAACGGGGAGGGGGGGCGGGGTGAATCCCCCCTTTTGATCTATTAAAATATATTCACCAGTAAATATTGGAAAATTCTTTACCCAAAATTATACTTTTGCTTAGAATGTTTTCAACAATTGCAATCAGTGTATCTAGTTGTAAAAGGAGCTTTTCCAACCTGAAGTTGATAAAAAAATTATATTCGCTCGACAATAAGTGAGTAAAGACTACAAAATGCAATAATTCCATAGATCAAGATATTACAAATAATTTATATTTTTTAACATAATACATGATTTTTCTACTATGAAAGTTGGATAAGTAAGTAAAGTTATAGATAATAAATTTTTATATACTGATGTTTACAATTTCATTTTTTATTTAAAAAATCATATATATCTATTTATAAACAAAAAGTAAAAGCATATTAATTGTTAATGTTTTTTGGGTGTAAAATTTGGAATATCTTTTGTTTCATTGTGGAGGGGGCGACCCTTATAACTTTCTTGTGGCCTTCAAAACAATTATTTTGTATTTTATATAATGTTTTAATTATAGGTAAATCATCTTATGTGGAATCTTTTTTTTACTGCTTACATAAATAGGGCATGCTATGGTAAAATTGTTCCTCACCTTTTACAATGTACTTTGTTTCCATTGCAATTTTTTATTCAAGTTTATGAATTTATAAAAACCATCATATGATTGACTTAAGAGGCCGTTCATAAATGACGTCACGTGATTTCGTCGGATTTTTCACTCCCTGCCCCCTCATCACACGGCGTCATGAAACGAAAACTTAGACCCCTTTCTCAATGTGACGTCACAAAGCCCCCCCCCCTCAATACAAGCGGTATTTTCTATGTGAAAACGAGGGTGTTTAAAAAAAAAATTGTGTCATTTAAATATGTTTTTAGTGTAAGGCTGCACTCTAATAGCGTAACACGCGTGAAACCACGTAAAACTTCATTTTCGGCAATGATATATTTAAGTGGAACTTTTATTTAAAGTTGCGCGTTTTGAATGACGTAATATGTGTGTTGCCCCACCAAAAAAAAAACAAAGAAAAAAAAAGAACGGTGCGTGACGTCATTTATGGGAGGCCCCTAAAAGGGCGGCATATTAAAGACCGCCCCGGGCGGCAAAAGCTCAAGCTACGCCACTGCCGCGATGTGACGTCATGAAAACTAGGTCAGTCAGTTGTTCGCCTTCATCGTCAACTGATGTCTTAATAAGTGTTTAGCGAGGTCTCTGCTTTCTTAGAGAATTTATCGATGAGCATACTAACAAGAGAAGGGACAGTATTCGAAGCTCTAAATATTCCACCATAAAAATTGTTAAATGTTAACTGCATTATATTCTTTCAGGATCATCGCCCTGAGCTGCATGCAGCATATTTGAATATAAAAATAAAATTAATTTGATAATTTATTTAGCGAAGTCTGGTGAGGAGATGGGCACCGCCAGGTCTACCAAGTCCCGAGAAAGTTATAATAGAAATAATAGAATTCCCTACGACCACAATGTTATGGGACACAAAACAAAAAATCATGTTAAGCCTGGTCCCTATTGGAATTCAGGACGTGTTAGCGCATTTTCGTATTATGTATCAGTACTAGTGTTAGATATCAGAATTATGTAGTTATCAGTAATTGTGTTTAGATTTTAGACATATTTTTATGAATTTTCTTGTGTAATGAATATACCTGACATTTTTTTTATTTAAAAGTCATTTCTTTACATTTTAAAAAAAATTATTTTCTCTTTAATCTAACTACAAGTCACCACAAATGATGACGTAAAACTCTCTAAACTTTTACACATATTCTAATGACGTCAACTAAAAAAAACAACTAATTCTTTTGCACCCTTTCGCACCACTCTTCAATGCCGAAAGAATTACGCATTCAACTTCCGGCAATGGCGGCCGTTCTCTGCGCTAGTGTTACCTCTCGATTCGAAATATTTTTTGGTAGTTTTAAGGGTTTTTTTTTAACGGATCGAGTAACTGAGTGTTGATGCACAAATGGCAGGTCAGGACATACAAAAAACATATATACCTCATGGGTCTAGGACTTATGGATGCTGAGATCAAGGGTGATGACGGACGGACGGACGGACGGACAAAACGGGTGCAATAGCGCATTCGACTTCTCGAAAATGCGCTAAAAATAGCGAAGTACCCCAGCAGGCAGCTGTACACACAGCTTTTCAGATTAACCAGAAATAACCAGTGTTAAGTCTGCTTTTTGAGATTAGAAGTAGGTATATTCAAGTACTCAATCACTTTAATTTATTTCTTCCTTATTACTAATTAATAGACTAATTTTTGATGTACATTGTCATTTTAAATTAAATTTAGTATTATGAAATACAATAAATCTTTCGGTCAGTCATATTCTCATACAGTCAAAGCAGTGCTAAACAGAATAGTGTAGCATAATAGAGTAGTGTAAGAATAGTGTCTCGTACAGCAGTAGATAGAAAGAGAGAATGATACTTGTACAGGATGGAGAGAATGATACTTGTACAGGATGGAGAGAATGATACTTGTACAGGATGGAGTGATGATACTTGTACAGGATGGAGAGAATGATACATGTACAGGATGGAGTGATGATACTTGTACAGGATGGAGAGATGATACTTGTACAGGATGGAGAGAATGATACTTGTAACTTGTACAGGATGGAGAGATGATACTTGTACAGGATGGAGAGAATGATACTTGTACAGGATGGAGAGATGATACTTGTACAGGATGTAGAGAATGATACTTGTACAGGATGGAGAGATGATACTTGTACAGGATGGAGAGAATGATACTTGTACAGGATGGAGAGAATGATACTTGTACAGGATGGAGAGATGATGCTTGTACAAGATGGAGAGATGATACTTGTACAGGATGGAGAGAATGATACTTGTACAGGATGGAGAGAATGATACTTGTACAGGATGGAGAGAATGATGCTTGTACAGGATGGAGAGATGATGCTTGTACAAGATGGAGAGATGATACTTGTACAGGATGGAGAGAATGATACTTGTACAGGATGGAGAGAATGATACTTGTACAGGATGGAGAGAATAATACTTGTGCAGAAATAATCCTATTCCAGGAATGAATAGCTTTCTCCCGATGTTGAGGTGAATCCCCATCCACGCCCCAACCCCGTTCCCCACTACTAACACCACCATAACCACTACCACCACCACCACCACCATCACCACCACTATAACCACTACCACCACCATCACCACCACTATAACCACTACCACCACCATCACCACTACCACTACTACTACCACCAGCACCACCATTGCCACCACCACTACCACCATCGCCACCACCACTACCACTACTACCACCATCGCCACCAACACCACCACTACTACCACCATCGCCACCACCACCACTACCCTCACCTACCCCACCACCACCACCACCACCCTTTTCCCTAGGTCACCACTATAGACCCAATAACCTGATTTCTGTCCGTGATGTGACGTCATTAGAACTGGGTCATCCGCAAATCAGAGCTCTTAGCGTCGAGGATATAATGTAAACAAGTTGGTCGATGCTTAACGGTTCTCAGAATTGAAGCTACGAACGACAACCACGAACGACAACCACGGTAGAGCAGTTTTAGAGGTGAATGTATTCTCTTCAATTGATAAAAGTGATAAAATAAAGTATTCATTATTCTATGTATTCTATATAAAGCACATTGATCATAACTGAACAGACCAAGATATGAGAGTATTCGAAAGCATGTTAATCTTCCAGAGGCCGTTGAACCTGCAGCGATTGAGAGCCACCGGGCTATCACTCTTGAACTCTCCATGGGGTGGGACGGGGAGGGAGGCCTTGTGAGTACACCAGGCACAACGGACGACTCGTCTACGCCGCCAGTATCGATTGACACTCTTGAGCGAGGGTTTTTTATTCCGAGAGCCAGGGCTGACACAAACGGCTTCGGCAGAGATTTTCTTTTTTCACCACTTTTTTACTCTGCCTGCCATTGTTGTTGCTCGCTCGTCTTGGCCACATCTGGTGGCTAGCTGGTCATTGTCCACGGCTGGTCAGGGGAAAGATACCATCACCAGCCGCTGGTATAGAGACATCGTAGATAAACTAACAAAGACAGCAGACGTGAGTTCAATTAGCCCCCATGGTAAATCTCCCAGTTGGATGAGCAACTATAATAGCTAACCCTAACCAGCAGGATGAGAAACTCAAATGATTAACCCTAACCACCTGGATGAGCAACTTATTTTGGTTTAGAAGTTCATGTTAACGCAATTTGAAATTTAAAAAAAATATACCCCTTTTTTAAAAAAAAAGATGACAACTGCATAAATAAATAAATTTAAATCTAAAACAAAAGAGCAGCGATAAATTGAAACCACATGCGACCAATGCTAAACTGAAATCTAAAGGCATTGTTTTAATGACCAGTGCTAATATCATTAATCGCAGCACTCTTTCAGACCCGGATGTCTTCTGCCCATGGCACAACACGTACCGTTGTAAATTTCAACCAGGTGTGTTATGGGGGGAATTCCTAGAAACCCATACTCCGCCTTCTTGCACACAGACCGGAAAGTAAACAATCATACTTTACCCGTCTGACTGAAAGAATGTGAGAAGGCGGGAGCCCCAAATCATGTGGGCTGTAGTGCCAGGTCAGAGCCCAAAATCATATGGGCTGTAGTGCCAAGCCAGGGCCCCACATCATATGAGCTGTAGTGCCAAGCCAGAGCCCAACATCATATGGGCTGTAGTGTCAACAAGAGTCCAACATCATATGAGCTGTAGTGCCAAGCCAGAGCCCCACATCATATGGGCTGTAGTGCCAAGCCAGACCCCAACATCATATGGGCTGTAGTGCCAAGCCAGAGCCCCACATCATATGGGCTGTAGTGCCAAGCCAGAGCCCCACATCATATGGGCTGTAGTGCCAAGCCAGACCCCAACATCATGTGGGCTGTAGTGCCAAGCCAGAGCCCAACATCATATGGGCTGTAGTGCCAATAATGATCTTGATTTTACCCGGGGTCACTTTTCTTAAATATTTTGTGGCTTTATAGCTTATTGCTTTTCCAAATTAATGATTGTCGTGGGTACTGCAAGCAAATTTGGGGGGGGGGGGGGCTTGAACAAAAGGCTCGTCATGACTTTAATTTTTTTTAACATGCATATGTCCAGCCAGTGATATATTTATATACACACTCTTTCAGTACAGAGTATTCTACATATGAAATAGTGTTTGCTAGCAGAGATTGACTGGAAACTAACATACGCAAGGTGCAGCTAGCTCCTTGTTGAGTTGTTGTATTACTGTGTCCGGGTTATTATACCAGCGTTCAAGTATCAGTGTTACTTCTTTCATAGCACGACTTAACTGTCTATTTCCGTGTCTTTCAAGTAAAGTGTTGTTGTTGTTTTTTTTTATTAGAAGTAAAATGTGAGCGACGGTCACATTACTTTCATCTCCCTATCACAACCAATCGTAATCTATTGATAGGGGAACATGTTCATATTTGGCATCCTTCCGTCTCGCGAGACGATGGTGCATCACCGTTGGGTTGAGTTGCATTTCCTCGAGTAGCTGTGCAGTCCTATACTTGAGTGACAGTCTTTACCACTGTTTTTACACACGAGTTCTTATATTCATATTGGCTGTATATAAATGTACATGAGTACCATTTATGTTTTTTTTTTTATTTGTAACAACAGAACAGTTGACTTACGCTAATCAAGGAATTTAGCTCAGTTCAGAAGACGAACTGTGGGTGATTTGAATAACGTAAAAGTTACTCTTACTTTCGTAGATTTCTTGAAAATTAGATTTAGGCCCGAAACGAGGAGTGGGATAAAGGGGAATTTAGTACGGGGCGAATCGGAAGGGGACCCTTCACGATTTGATTTTTTAATGATGATTTTTGCGAAAACAAACTGCCGAAAGGACTACACTTACCCAGTTGTTTGAGGCCCAAAATGAGTGGAAAAATAATCACAGGCCCACAAAATTTTATTGACAATGGCTCCTCTGTTTTGATGTTAATCTACAGTTCGGGAATCTCTATCTCGTATAAAAATATATTAAAGACTTTCAAACTGAAAAGAACGCCTTTCCATGGTATAAATATATGTCTTGTTTTGCCTTTTTATTTGAGTTTTCAAGTTCATAGAGTGTTGGTTTTCCTTGTTTGTTCAGGCAACCCATTCCACTCCCCAAATTCCAAACGGGGAAGAAGAAGAAGGAATTAGTTTGTTTGATGTTGCGAATAGAACGAAAGTGTTTTATCTATGTCTCTCTGAGTGTTGTAATAGATTGTTGTGCTGTATTTCTAGGGTAGAGTTAAGTGACACAGAGGCGTCACCCGGGGCGGTAGCTCATGGTGTCACCCGGGGCGGTAGCTTTTGGTGTCATCCCCTTAAGATTTAACCCATAGAACTCCTCTGAGTTTTCCAGTGTTAAATAACGGGAATATATAGAATTTTACAGTCTGATGTCACCTCCCTGATGGTGTCACCGGGGCGGTCCGCCCCCACAGACCCCCCCCCTAGCGACGCCACTGAAGTGACATGACATGACATGTATTTTTACTATTACTAATTATAGCTTAAAGTTCTAAGTTAGGTATGAACCTTAAAATGACGTAACCAATTACTATGATGGATGAACGAAAAAAAGTATTGTCTATGTCAACAAACTACTCACCACACCGAATGACGAACTGAGACTGGAATCAGACTGGGAAAAGTTACTCCCGGCATAGTGTAGAATTTCCTCTATTCCAACTATTTCTATATCACGTTTACTCATTGTCCTCAAACGATTACCGTAAGTTTTAGCGAAGGAAAGAAATGTTTATAATTGTAAACGAACTTAGCTAATAATCCCTTCTGTACAGTTTTTTAGCACTTAATAAAAGTCACGTTAAAAAACACCTCCTTCGTTAACCATATGTTTGAATGTTTTGTTAACAAGCCGGAATTAACACAACATTGTGAGCAATCCCATGCACTGGTGTTGGCCAATCAGAACAGACCGATAGTTTCCGCGTTTGCGCGGGTAAAATTTTAGCCACACCATGGTAAAAGGGGGCGTAAGTTAATTGAGTTCAACAAAAAGAGTTGTGTCACGGTAACTGCCTTATCCAATTGAGAAGGGATGGGGGAAGTGAGATCATTGTGATATTTTTGAACAAATTATTGTTTTTGAAACCACGGTACATCGGTCGTTTCCTTAAACTTTAAGATTAGAGACGGTCTGATGATGTTCATGATTTCTTTATTAAATCTCCCTTCAACACCGCCGAAGCATTGCAGACCACGCAAACATGCAAAAGAAACACAATCATCAACAAATATGTCGATCGTGATCTCTTGAAATGAAGTCAAATATATACGCATCTACTAACGATCTTTATGTACGTCATTTTGTTTTTCAACATTAACATATTATTATAAATTTAACCCTCAAATCTCATACTTTGAGGGGGAAACATGTTAAACTAACATAAAACAATCGAGATAATGTGGGTAAGTGAATACACATATTTAAATCAAACTAGCAACTCTTTCGTCAACAAATGGACCAAAGCGAGTTTCTCACTTGATGCAAGCGGTGTCGGGTTCGATTCCCAGCAGTAGAATTATACATTTATTCTTTTCACACTCAATTGTAACATACCGCTAACACTTCAAACAGTTATTTCTTCGTGTTCTTTTTTTTTCATTATTAATATTCAGTTACAGTCTTATATTAGGGCCCCCTTTTTATTGCAGCCCGGGGCCCCGTGCAGTCTTAATCCGCCCCTGGAGGGTGACTCAGAGACAGAAAATGACGACAGCTCTTCTGATGAATTACTGCGTTACAAAATTGAAATGAAAGTTCCTGAATCCGTTAACCCTCTACAGTGGTGGAAAATTACAGAACACCGATATCGATATCCAATAATTTCATTCCTTGCCACGATCGTTTTGTGCATACTAGTTACCTCAGTTCCATGTGAATGATTGTTCAGCTCGGCTGGTTATATTGTAAATTTGACTTGCTCATCACTTGATGCAAATAATATCAACACACTTGTCTTTTTGCGTCGTTGGTTAAAGATGGCATATAAATGAGACATTCCAGTGTTATTTAGATATTCAACAAGAACGTTTGATAAGTATTACTTATGACATTATAAATTTTAATTTTTGGCTTTAATCGAAATTAACGATTAATTAATCGTTAGTGGTTCAAAAGTTACCTATTAAATTTAAATTAATCGTTGACAACCCTAACATATTTAGATTAAAACGGTTTACTACTAGTAAAACCACTTTGATTATATATATATGTGTGTGTGTGTGTTGTGTGTGTGGGTGTGGTGTGTGTGTGTGGACTAGGATTCGATCCAAACCCATACCATGCAATGACGTTGGCTAGTAATCTCTTGATGCAACCCAAAATTTCCCTCGTGGTTGCTGTATTGAACGTTAAGTGTTCGTATGTCCATCAAGCAAACCTCACGATGGTTTCCCGTTGAGTGTTGCAGAGAGTATAGTAGATGTTTCTAGGGTGCGAGGGGTGGGCTTTGGGCTGTCACGCAGGACCCGTAACAGGTTGATATAAATCAACCACTTTATCGGGATTTATTTTTCCGCTTCTTTCCTTTAGCTTTGAGATATCAGCTTCACATAACTATAGTATATCAGATGTCGGGTGTCCAACGTATTTTTTAAAGCAAAATATTTTTTTTTTTTAAATTCTAGTGCCTTAGTATTTTAAAATATGCTACATAACTGAAAAATACGGAAATCAAATTATGGAAAAAACGTTTTGCGAAAAAATGTGTTGAAAATGGTTTATGTTCCATTCCCACAACACTTTTTTAAAATAATGTCTCAAAAAAAGTATAGACCTTTTTTTTTTTAATTAAAAAAAATAAAAACTAAAAAGTGATGCTATAGCGTATTCGCAGCAACACAGATTCTCATTTATAAACGCGTGTTGCTGTTAGCAACTGTCACGTGAGACCAATCAATAGTGAAATGCGTCAATAAGTTCTATTTTTAGCATTTCCATTCCTCGCTCTCAGTGGGAAATTTGCCAGGCGCATGGAAACTCTTCCTTCAACACTCTCAGTTTTACCTCCCCTTAATCGGCTGCCCACAGTTTCTGTTAGGAATGTTGTGTTTTGTAACTCGAAAGTGTTAATTTCGTGCAAGCACATGACATAAATAGACTGTTCTTGTTGTTGTTGTTGTTAATTTCTGTTTATTGAATATGTTGTATTGATAGTTAATTCCTTTACAACAATATTTGATTTGGATCCAGTAATTTCGTAATTTAATTATTGTGAACTTTAAGCATATCATGATTATCAACTTCTTAATATGATAATGATTTAAAGAAGTTGAGATTTTTATTGAAAGTCAAGAAAAGCCAAAGAATATATCTAAAAATATATATATATATCTAAAGAATATATATTTTTTAAAATGAAAGGACTATCCTAATGTGTACGTTCGAGTGGCGTGCGCGATCGGCTGGCGTACAGATAGAATCCATGTGAAGGATTTGTTCCCGGGGCCTACGCCTACGGCGTCCCTGAGTCGATCCAGTTCCAAATGGGTACCAAACACTAGTTAGAGGAATAAAGGTGGTTGGGTAATGCGTGGAACCCTCATAGCCGTGGGCTGTGAACGCTGCATCACTTGCCAACAGACCAGCATGGTCTGTGGATACAATAATCTTCTGTAGAGAAGGAGCGTCTGTTTAGATAAGACAAGACAACGTTTCTACTGTCAAAACTTCATATTCCTTATTGCCTGTAAACAGAGGCGTCACTAGGGTTGGTGTCACCCGGGGCGGTAGCTCATGGTGTCACCCCCTCATGACGTAACCCATAGAACTCCTCACAGATTTCCAGTGCCAAATAACGGGAAAATACATAATTTTATATTTTGGTGTCAACCGGGGCGGTCCGCCCCCCGCACCCCCTAGTGACGCCACTGCCTGTACAGACATAATATGAAATTAATGCTACTGTACTGGGGTGGGGGAAGCTTTCCTGGTCCAAGAATGTTGAAGAACTCAAGGGAAGAAATGGCTATGTCACATTTTTTGTAGTTTTGAGATATAGAAGTTTTAAAATTCAAAATTATACCCCAAAAAATTAACTAAATAAATTTGAATTTTACTAGGGTCAGATACATATTTTTTTCTTCATAAAACTTCATCCAGAACATTCTATTTTTTGATCTTCTATCAGATACAGGGGATAACTAAAAATTTTCAAAAAATGTCACATAGAATAGACGTTTCTTCCCTTGTGGTTGTGATGTGCTGGCCTCAGTGGCGTCACTAGAGTTGGTGTCACCCGGGGCGGTAGCTCATGGAGTCACCCCCTCATGACTTAACCTATAGAACCCCTCCGAGTTTTCCAGTGCCAAATAATGGGAAAATAAAGAATTTTACATTTTGGTGTCACCCCCTGATGGTGTCATCCGGGGCGGCCCGCCCCCACCGCTCCTCCCTAGCGACGCCACGGGCTGGCCTACCTGTAAATAATTCAGAAAGTTAGCCGCTGCTGTTGCAGAAGAGATAATTATTTATACCCGAACGAATTTCAACATTTAGGGATTTAAAATATATAATTTTTCAACACATACATTTTACACTAGGATCACAAACAAGTCAAATTTGTGTACAGAGGGTTAAAGAAACTGCTTATAACATTTTTCTTACCGATTTTCATTAAGCTCAAAGCTGAATGACTGCACTGGCTAAACGAATGCAACAAATTATGTAATAACTGTAAAGAAGAAAGGATTCCGAGAAATACTCTGAGACATTAATCTCATTGTCAAATACCTTGCTCAGACAATGAAGTAATAAATTAAACTTGTTTTGTTTAAGGAAATGAACTCTTAACTTTTTAAAATATATTTTTGTAGACCCACACTAAGTACGTCACGCTATTATTGACCATTTTTAACTCCCCCCCTGTCACAAACTGTCACAAATCTCGGAACCCCTTGAAAGTAAGTCACACTTTCGTACTAATTTTTTTTAATTAACAAAATAACATAAAGCACCGTGATGCCACACATGGCCGGACACCCCCTCCCCTTTCACAAACTGTCAAACTTTCTTACACCCCCTCCCCCCCCCCTTTCTGGAGCGTGACGTACTTTATGGACGGCCCCTAAGACGTATTACGCATTATTTTCCATGTCAACACACGGATTGTATGTTCCACTTGCTGCTGCATGCTTTCTTTAAACAGACTTTAGGAAACGCAATAGAGAGCTGATGCAGCTAAGATATAACGGCCGGATATAACATTTAGCCATTTTAAGATTATTTGGACACCTATAAAAACAACAACAACAGGAGCATAAGGAGGGCTAAACACACGAAGATACGCAGCAACTTTTTTAATTCAAAAATGATTTTTTGTCCCTCTGTGTTTCTTAGGATCTGGTAACTATTGGGGTACGCAGGGGTTAAATAGATCCCCAAGTGGCAAGGTAGCCTACAGGGCGCCAAAATGAGGCATAAAACGCGTTTCGTTATAATGCCAGTATTTATCTTCTTATTATATATAAAGTAAGTAGTAGTAATGTTAGAACTTGATGCGAGAGATGACATTTGACGACATCATTTTAAAACATCTCAAGTGCGGTTTTACACAGCTGAAGTTATAAATTGATATAAACGTTCCTACTTGCTCATCTGCATTTTCTGCTATATTTTCAACAGAAGTTTTCTTGTTTTAAAATTTTTCTTTCGATAGTTTTGTTAGTTTTAAGTAAACCCCTAAAAAGTTCGTAGGCCCTAGATAAAACGGACCTGATGTCACGTGGTAAGAATTGCAACGGTCACGCCTTCTCAGGCTCTTGTCAAGCCGGATTCATGAGGACCCTAAATATAAACTGTGTGCATTGCTCATACATTCGTATTTATAGAAATAGGCTAAAGCTATTTTTAGGTACCATCAGTGAGTCGCCAATATTTCGTTATTTAGATATAAACTCTATAACAGTGATGGTGAACCTGTTAGGGGCCGCGCGCCCAAAATTCAAACAAAAATCCACATATTTATAGCAAAGTGCCACCACTCCAATGAATAATATTTTAGTCGCGCGCCGGCTGATTAGGCCCTGTAGCACGCGTGCCATAGATTTGCCATCACTTCACTAAATATCATCTATTTCCAGCGATTATGTATTCTACCGGATAACTGGAATCTTTTTTTCTTTAGTTATAAGTTAAAAAGAATTATTTATAATTTAGAATTTTTCACTATGTATTTTGAATTAAATAAATATACTTGTTGTTAGGTTTTTTTTTTCATTGGTTTTTATATTCTTTAATTTTTTTCTTGCTATAAAAATTACGATATTTTAAAAATGCTTTAGCTGTTCAAATTACAAGACTAGAAATTAACCATGTATAAGCGTCAACACGTGTGGTAGGTGGTAACAGTAAGGACATCACTTAACATTTACAAACCAAACCTTTAATTTTGAGAAATGTAAATCAAGCCCAAATTATTTTCAACCCTTTGTTTTGTCAAGATTTTTTTTAAATGGGAAACACAAATTTCATTTATTTTATTTTTATTACAATACATCATACTTTTGAACAACTAAAATATACATAATTTTTTTTAGACTAGGGAAATTTTGAACATGGTCGCGATCAGTGGCCTAGCTGGAAATTTAGGGGTTTGGGCGCTCGGGGGCCTTTTAATCTTTTGAGGAGGCCCACATTTATGGTCGCAACGTAATATTTAATGTTTAAAAAATTCGGACACTAAATTGGGGGACCCCTCAATTGGGGACTCGTTGGAACTTTCATATCCACCCCCTCCCCACAGCTACGACACTGTTCGCGATAGGCATAGGAGTAGAAGTGGATGGAATTGGAAAAAGAGGGGGGGGGGTAGATCTAAAAAAACAACACTGATACTGATACTGATATATACTAGTATTAAATAATGTCGGCGTATTTCAAGGACTCGTTAATAGACGTTAACTTCCTGTCATTGATTCCTTCAAAAATTATTTTTTATTATTAGTATTATTTTATTTTATTTTTTTTATTTTTTACGTTACTTGTCAACTTGTAATTATTGTAAAGTAAATTTAATCAAAAGACAGACCTTTGATTTGATATACTCATTGCCATTCCATTGCCAATGACAATGCCATTGCTGACACTGCGCACTGCGCAGTGTATTATATTTTTGAAAAATATTATTGCATCTGGCAAAAAGAAATCGATTAAACTATACATTTATTATTTATTTCCTTACATATTTAATTTATTATTAATATTTTTTTTTTTTTGTTTTTTTTAATTTTTTAAAAAGATATTGCTGTAAGACCATTAAATAATTATAATTAAATAGTTTCGCCGAATAGTCTTGCACTGAATATTAATATAAACTTAATTATTGAATTATTACTGATAGATATCGCTTACATTCTGAAAGGAGAACGTTCGGTGTTTTTAGGCGAGACATTTTCCGTCTTTAGCTGATGCTTTTGACGAAAAAAAATTGTGAAAACTTTTACTGATCTTTGATTTCTTCAACTAACATTCATACCGCACTGAGCAAAAGATGGCGACTTCAAATTCAAGAGGTAGCTGTCTTGTTGTTATCAGCTCTGCTGTGGAAGGTAGGTAGGCGTCGATACAAATTACTATTTATATTCCATGCCTCTGTTACGTTGTTGAATGTGTTTTCTGTGCGATCAATCAATATTAAAGCTTAATAAGAGTTATAAAATTATTGTCTTTATAATTTATACATGTTACATGTAGCTATATACTATATAAATTATAATTCATTATTAGTGGGCGTGGCAGTAGTCAGTAGCATTACTTAGTTAACTAAGACTAAGAAGACTTAAACTTATTACTTAGACTAAGACTAAGTTATTACTACTTATTACTATTACTACTTAACTAGACTTTGAATTACTTTTAGACTAAATAAACCAAATTCAAAACAAATTAATATATGTGTTATAGGAATGTTAAATTGAAGCCCTAAATTAACTAAATACATTTGTCATTTTTATGCCTTTTTGACTTATGACTTATACTATGACTATAAGTATAAAATTATATACTTATACTTATACTAAAACTGCTTTAAAATGTAAACAAAAATTGTGATTTTGCCTCGGCCTCGGTTTTAATTTTAATTTTAAATGTATGAGTATGAGTCAATAGTATGAGTAGCAGTAGAATGAAGTATGGGTATAGTATAAGTATAAGCATGGGTCATGGGAAAAATAAATGTTGCAAACATTTTAATTTTACAAATTTATTAACCTTGTGCCTGTGCCTTGTAGTATGCATGCTGCATAGTGAGGGGGGTTACAATTTACATGTCTTAAGTCTTAAAGTCACTTAAGTGTTCATGATATTGTTGATTACTTCTAACTTTTAATTGAACTTTTCTTAACAATGTTAATATTTAATATTATGGCATTTAATTTAAACAATTTACATTTAGACTATTTATTAGAATTAGAAGTGAGTTGAGGAGGAATTGTATTGAATATTAATATTAAAATTATTGATATTGGTAGTAATTATTTACTAATATTTTTTTAAACAGTTTTTTCAAAGAATAAACAAAAGTGATGTAGCCTCCTTTTTCATATAATTGGTCATTTTTATGGTTTGTATTGGCATTGGCTAACATGCATTAGATGGCAAAATCAAGAATTAAAAAGAATAATTTTGTCATATTTGTGATTGTGATTATAAAATATTGTTAAAATTAAAATTTGTTTTCTTCCTTTAGCATATTTATACTAATGAAAGATAAACTGTGGGTGGGGGGAAATGTGTGACCTATGTATCTTTAAAAAAATTAAAACAAATGTGTCTTAAATTTTCTTTCTATGTCTTGAAGCAATTATCCCTGTGGAGATGAATAATTGAGATTTATTAAAATAAGTTGTCCCAAGGTGCATCCAAGCTGCTCTCATGGGCAACTATTTATTAACTTTGTTATTAATTTATTTAGTGCTAATTAGTGCTAATCAACAGCATTTATATTCAAATTTATTTTTTGTGTTTCATGTAAACTTCAGGTGTCTCAGCAGCCTCTTTTATGCAAGCATGTACTCTGGTGAACCAAAGCTTTGCTATTCAATTGGCATCCCCAGGGGTAGGCCTATTGTTTTAGCATTTATTTTATACAAAAAGAAAGTAATCTAATGTGATGTTTTAAGTGTTTAATAAAAACAATTTACAATTTAAGTTCACATTTATTTCAGTGATAATTCAGATGTGTAAAGTTTGTAAAATATGATTTGCTACTTCAAAATTAAGTGTTTGGAATGTCTAATTATGTAACAATTTTACTTTGTGTTTAATTTAGCAATTAACGTTTTAAGAATGTTTTACTCTTTGCAGGGTCGACAAGCTGAGTATATAAATCAAGATGATTCAAACAGGAGATGGTTCAATGAATTTCGGTCTAAAGCTAGCTCAACACCTATTGGCTTAGAGACAGTTGATGGTAAGATAGCTTTATGTTAAAAGTCTTTAGCCATTTTGAGACATTTGGACATCTATAAGACCAGGCATGACTCGCAACAAAAAAAAAAGTAACAAGTCATCACTGTTCGCATTTCTGTATTCCTTTTAATGTTTCTTAATTAAGTTCTGTCATTTTACGGAAATTATTTTTTGATTTGAATGTCTCCTAAACACATTATTTTTTTAAAATTCTGCAAATAAAAAAAGTGTAACAAAAAATAGCTACCATCAATCATTCAAATCAGTATATCTCATTTGCATAATTGTTGTGTAGGTTAATTTATAAAAACCATAGTTCATTCAATTTCCTAAATATCTATTTATAATATAATTGACTCTTAATGTGCCATAAGGTTTTTGGAAAACTTCCGCCTCAGTACCGTAAGAATTTCCCGAAATTGCGATCAACCGGTTATGAAATTAAAAAAATTACGTAAAATCCATTTTTATTATTATGGTCATACTGACGTCATCTTTTAGAATAAGAATGGTTATTTTATGTATCCGAAAGACCCTTTTGAGTTTAAAACTATTTTTACCTGTCGTTTAGTACTATTATTTTAGTAATAAAGTATAGCAAAATCGCATCTTCGAAAAAAAAAAGTAAAAACTTCCAAAAAACATAGCGAATCGAGCGATAGCACTAGCGAGGTAAACAGCCGCCATTGCCGGAAGTCGAAAACATCGTTCATCCCGCACTGAATAGTTTTATTTTCTGTAATTTCGTTTCTAAAGAGAGTTCTATCGAGTCGCGCATTACCGCTCTTTGGTACAAAACGGTAAACCGCGGATTACCGCGCTTTGGTACAATAAGAGTTAATTACTTCATTTTATAATTTGTTTATGCGAAGTGTGTCAAGAGCTTATAAAAATTGCTGTCTTTTTTCAAAAAGTCGCCCTATCCAGAGCTTCATTAACCAAGAAAAATGTCTTAATGCTCAATCAAAGAGAAATATATGCAACTGTTAAAATCTTTTTAAAACAAACTTAACATCAATCTCTTTTCTTTTAAATATATTTAGTGAATCGTTATTCAGCAATATTGATCCCTGCCTGTCCTGGTGCTCTCCATGACCTTGCGTCAAACAGTGATCTAGGCCAAATAATTACACATTTTATCAAAGAGAAAAGTAAGTTAAAGATTGTATTGAGAATTAATTTCACCACCGATAAATTTCTCCTATTATTATTAAAACCAATATATAATCTTTAGGCAGCTCTATTTAAATGGAACTAGTTGTGCAGTTAAAAATGTTATTTATTTTTTATTTATTACCTTGTGATTTTAAGAGTTTCTCTGTTTGTAAATGGGTCTAGGATTCTGGATCTGTTGTGGTGTTTCAAGAAAGTTTTTAAATAGTGGGACCAGGGGCGAATTAAGACTGCACGGGGCCCGGGCTGCAATCAAACGGGTTCTATCCAGCCAGAATCCTTAAAATAAAATGATTGTTAACAGCTAATATAAGACTGTAACTAAATATTACTAATGAAAAAAAACAAACACGAAGAAATAACTGTTTGAAGTGTTCGCGGTATGTTACAATTGAGTGTGAAAAGAAAAATTGTATTTTCCGCTGCTGGGAATTGAACCCAACACCGCATGCATCACGAGCATATACTCTCTCCACACTGCCAGCGGAGCTTGTCTAAAATGATTAATTTTAAAAATATAAACTATATTTTATATTATGCAAAGTGAGCCAATTAAAGTTTTTCGATTTTTAAGAATTAAGACTATCATGTCTGAATCGCGATCAGTTGTATAGATAATATTTGTAAATGTATTTAATTTTATATATTTTCAAGAGTTCGTGCAAACATTTGTACACTTTTATTATAAAATGTAAAAAGTTTAAGGGCCCCCAAACCATCGGGGGCCCCTGGCTTTAGCCCGTTCAGCCCCCCCCCCTTAATCCGCCATAGAGTGGGACACATTCATGGTGGGGGTGGGGTTGGGGAGGGGTAATATATTTCTAAATTATGAATTCAATAGCATTATATTTCCATTGTTTTGTTGCTTTTTTTTTAATACCACAACATTAGATGTACATTTGTTTTCTACTCTTGAGAAAAAGGAGCATGTTGGTCACATCTCCAACTGCAGGTCAAGATACTAATGAAAACAACCAGCAAAAAAAATTATATAAATCTATTGATACTGAATTTTTTATTTATTTAATCTGTTTTTTTCAAAAACTGCTATTGTGTAAGTGTGTGCTCTTTTTAAATAAATAAAATTAAAAATTTTAAAGTGATAAAATGCACCAAATAAGAATTTTAATTATTACCAACTATTGTTGGTAGGCTTTTCTT
>MUZC01004676.1:99944-123260 GCA_002072015.1 Radix auricularia | reverse complement strand
CCCCCCCCCCAATTTTTTTAAAATAATAATAAATTCTTTACCAACATTACTGATGCTTCTTATATTTTAACAAACCGATTTTACACCATAAAAGTATATTTATTACTAAAACTTGGGTAAAACCAAAAGACAATATTAAGGTTAGTTACACAACACGTATCATATATGTTACTTTTAAAGATCTACTTTAGCGATTTTATCATTATGTCTACCTCGGACAAAAAGACAGACTTTTAAAAGATATCAGGATGTCTACCTCGGACACAAAGACATACTTTCAACTGATCAATGTACTTTAAATAAATTAAAATAAAAAAAATTAGTTTCAGATATTTCTTAATGCCTGAACCTGGAACCGTATCATTGTTTGCTCTGTGACCTACCCTCTGAAGTTCAGAGTTCAAATGCCAAGACCTCGATATAGCGTGCATATAACCGCGGCCCTATAAAGCGTATAACTTCAAGAATATAAATAGTGGTAGGCATGGCAGTGGGTATCAGTAGATGGAAAAGCTGGGGGAGGGGCAGAGAGAGATAGAGAGAGATTCATTAACCCTAGCTACACAATCGGCTAATGTCTACGAAGACGTCCACAGCAGCTGAATGAGGATAGCCGTATTGGCCAACTGACGTTGCAGTGGTCATCACCTTGCTATCAATCAGATAATGACTTTCTGTTACACGGTAGATATTTATAAGAGCTAATAACCTCAAATTTCATTGATTTCATAAACATTGAAAATAGATTAAACAAACAGAAAACGCAAGAACACACACATATGGTACGATTCACGTTCTTCCCGTCCGGAAGTAGGGTGTAGAATTCGGGCGCAGAATTCGGGTGTAGAATTCGGGCGCAGAATTCGGGCGTAGAATTCGGGTGTAGAATTCGGGCGTAGAATTCGGGTGTAGAATTCGGGCGTAGAATTCGGGCGTAGAATTCGGGCGTAGAATTCGAGCGAACCAGGTGAACCAACAGTCAATCAGCATTTGAAACTCTCATAAAAATGCAAGAGTAGACATTTAACCATGGATAACTGTAGGCCGCAATAATCTTCTGTGTAGATGGTGCGTAAGGTAAGATAACATATATATGTCAATGGGGCCGTCCGTAAATGACGTCACGCACCTAGGGGGGGGAGGGGCTCAACACGCTTGTTACAATGTGTGACGAGGTGGAGGGGAGTTTAAAATTGTGACGTCACACCAAAACACGCAACTTTAACTAAAAGTTCCACTTAAATAATTAATTTCTTACTATTTATTTTCTGACGTTTTAGATTAATATATCATACAGAATGGGACTGCATAAACCTTTTTTATTAAAAAAAATAATTAAACAAACTATTTGTGTAAGAAAACAATAAATTTAAGCTTTATTTATTAACTAATACAAAAAATAGAAAAGTTTCCGGCTCATGCCTTCATCAGTACAAAAACATTTACTTTCATATATCTTAAAATTAAAACATATTAGAGAAGACTATATGTTTTTTTTAATTAAAAGAAAAGAAAAACAAAAATAAACAAGAACATAGAATATAAGAAAAAGGAGGAAGTTGAAGTATCTAAAGTAACAGTGAAAACCACAACGGGAAAACGATTTTGCAGTCAGGTAAAATTGTGGATTTCTTCTTCTTCTTCGTTCTCAATATTGAATATTGAGTTTTGCGTGCCACGAGTTTTGCGCCAATTGGCCCGTGGTCTCCGACTTCAGCCTGCTGTATTTTCTGGATTTGTTTCCATAGCCTTTGGTCAGCCAAGTCCATCTGCAAGGCAGCAGTTGCTTTTGGCAAGTGACGCAGCGTTTGCATGCCACGGCTAAGGGTTCCACGCATTACCCCGCCGCTTTTCACCCATTTGGAGCTTGGATTCGAACTCGTGACCATCGGAACGACAGTCGAGCGCGCTTTTGTGGATTTGATTAATTCCATATGGAGCCAACGTACCAAATCGTTTTATGAGTCTATTTTCCATGTGGACTCTATCATGGGTATTGGTTGCATATAGAATACCAGTAACTGCAATATCCAAAATGCCGTCATTGTCAACACTGTTAAAATGTTTGGACACAGGAAACTGAGCGTGTTTATTTAATATATATTATATTGTACAGGTGTTCTCTAAACCGATCTCCAAGACGACGACCTGTCTCACCCACATAAATTTTATTATAATAATAAAATGATAATTTATATAGCGCTGTATCCCAGCAAAAAGCCAGGCTCACAGCGCTTTACATGGAAATAACAATACATATATCAATAAAAAGAAACATTCATATCATATTAACTATATAAATGACAATACGTTATACTCAATACATCAGCTACGTTTATCATTTAAAGAAATGTTGTTTTTATTAATTTTGAAAATAAATTTTAAAAAGATGTGTCTTAAGTGCAGTCTTGAATGACTTAGCAGTTGAAATACTACGGATGTGTAATGGAAGAGAATTCCATTGTTTGGCTGCACAAAAAGAGAATGACCTTTCGCCAAATGTTTTAGTTCTTGTCTTAGGAACACAGAGAATGCGTGTATCTGCAGAGGAGCGTAGCTGACGACTTGGTGAGTAGACTGACAAAAGTTCAGTAAGATATGAAGGGCATGAGTCAGAAAAGAAGTTGTGACACAGAACGGCCAGTTTGTAATCAATTCGGGCTTGTATGGGTAGCCAATGAAGTGAGTAAAGTAGCGGAGTAACATGGTCATATTTTTTTGCCTTTAGAACTAATCTGGCAGCTGAATTTTGAACTCTCTGTAGTTTTTCAATGCATTGTTTTGTCGCACCTGACAGAAGAGAATTGCAGAGTTTTTGTTGCACTATCTGTTAAGTAATGACGGATTGAACTGATCTGACGAATGGCAGTATAGGCAGAGCGACAAATGTGATTGATGAAGTTGTTGGTAGACATGTTGTCAGAAATAATGTAGCCAAGATTCCTAGTCGATGTTGTGAACAGTATATCAGAACTAGCCACCTGAATAGAATTTGGAAGAGTCAATTTACTGCGTGATTTATTGTTACAGAATAGCAGTGCTTCTGTCTTATATCATTCAGTTTGAGCTTGCTTAAAGTCATCCAAGACTTTACCTCACCAATGCACTCCTGCATCAATTGGACAGTGAAGCCAATATCAGACGGATCAGTGTGAGTGTAAAGTTGAGTATCATCTGCAAATGATTGGCTTTTAACTGAATGCTTTTCGAGCAGTAGAAATAGTGGCCTTGTATACAGCACGAAAAGTACCGGACCCAAAACGGAGCCTTGAGGCACACCATAAACCAAGTCAGCTCTGTAAGAGATACAGCCATCTACTGATACCACCTGTGATCTGTTAGATATGTATGATTGAAACCAAGCCAGAACTGAGCCAAAAATCCCAAAATAATTTTGCAGGGTTTTTAGCAATGTTTGATGGTCGACGGTGTCAAAAGCAGCACTAAGATCTAAGAGGACCAATATAGAGATTTTTCCACTGTCTAGTGCGAGTAGGAGATCATTTGTTACCTTTAACAGGGTGGTCTCTGTGCTATGAGAAGGTCTGTAGGCCGACTGATTGGGACTTAGAAGAGTGTTGTCGTTAAGATAAGAAAAAAGTTGTTTTAAGACAATTTTTTCAATGACCTTAGACACAAATGAAATATTTGATACTGGTCGATAGTTGTTTAAATTATTTTGATCTAACCCTTGCTTTTTCAGCAAGGGTTTTATTACAGCAGATTTACATAACATTGGAAAAGTACCAGATGTTAGACTCTCATTTACTATATGTGTTATTGTTGGGAGTAAAAGATCTGTCGTGAGAATGTTATGAACTTTATTCAGTTGACGGACTTTTGAATGTCAGGCAATGACTTGAGAGTGTGCGCAAGGGCTATATATAGTGTGGGTCTGTGTAGTGAGAGACGAGTGGAGAGAGGCGAGTGGAAAAACATAGGAGAGACTTGTAACGTCAGTGTGTGGACGTTAGGCCAGGCTGTGTTGTTGACGGATGGTGTTATCGAGGTTGCTCGAACACTGTGGAGGCTGTGGGCCTGTATGCCTGTGCTGTGATGGCTGGAACGCTGTAAAGACTGTGAGCCTGTATGGCTATGCTGTGATGTCTCGAACACTGTGAAGACTGTGATCTTGTAAGCCTATGCTGTGATGTCTCGATGGCTGTACGAAGGATTTATACGTGTATTTATAGTTCAATAAAGTATACCTTCTATTCGACAAGAGTCTGTCTTTATTAAGATAGTATCCAGAACCCAGTACGCAACAGTGACTCAACAAATAATGGAGTGGGGATTGGATCAAGAGAACATGACGTTGGTTTAGATTTTAGAATAACAGCTTTGACCTCGTTTTCCGTAACAAGGTGGAACATTTCAAAGCTAGAACTCACAGCAAAAGAGGGAGATACATTATGTGGGGGTACCATTGTTCTGTCAAGCTCAGCCCTAATTTCAGCAATTTTGTTTGTAAAAAAATTACAAAATATATCTTTTGCAAAGAATTGCATAAATCACGTTGCGACTGGTGCAAGTGAATCCATCTTTTATTACAAATTGCTCAAGAGGGAAAGAAATTTTGTTAATTTCAACCACATATGGATAAGTATTGCAACGGTTACGGTTGCAACCTTTTGTTCCAATATGTGCTTTCATTGTGGGAAGGTGACTTCTTACAAGTATGTCTCTGAGGCTTTTATCTCTACGGAAAGCAAAAAGAGGAGGTTTTTTGAAGACCTGCTGAGTTAGAGGGTCAGCCATAAGATGGATTCACTTGCACCAGTCGCAACGTGATTCTATGTTCTTGTTTATTTTTTTTTATTTTCTTTTCATTAAAAAAAAAATAATAACAAAGACTCTAATATGTTTTAATTTTAAGATATATGTAAGTAAATGTTTTTGTACTGATGAAGGCATGAGCCTATTTTTTGTATTAGTTAATAAATAAAGCTTAAATTTATTGTTATCATACACAAATAGTTTGTGTAATTTGTTGTTTTTTTCTGACGTTGTACAAGGTTTCACGCATGCTACTATATTAGAATGCAACCTTACACTAAATACATACTAAAACGACAATAAATTGGTTTGAAACATGCACATTTTCAAATTGAAAATACGACTTTGGGGAGGGCAGGGGGGGGGGTCAAATCTTTGTGCCGTCACATTGGAAGGGGGTCTAAGTTTTATGACGATTGGGGAGGTGGTTAAAATCGGCTAAAATCGCGTGACGTCATTTAAGGACGACATACATGTAGACAAAGAAACCAATATATACAGAACTAGAAGCTGCAGTAAAAAAAAAGTTCTAAGACTACAACAGTGAAAAGTCTGTAGAATCTAGTACACATTAAAGAAATCTATACAACTAGCTCACACACGAAATAACTCAATAATTATTTTTAACAAGAGAATTCTATAATAATTTTGAATCAACCAATAAATCAATCAATCATAACAGCAATCAATGTGCTAACATTTGTGTAGGTCTATTTAAAATTTGTAAAAGACCCCCTATCCCCAAAACCACTTGACAATCATTGTCTCTAATAAAACTAACACTAACACACATCTGCACTAAGAAAATTCGCATATTTTTACCCCCCCCCCCCCCCCAATTATGAGACGAACCCCTCTTTCCAACACCCCTGCAGACTCTTGTGTGGCGATGAAATATAATAATGCACTTTCAGATCAGAAATGGACAAGCGGGTGCATACAAAGTGATCGTGAGGGTGGTGACTGGTGAGGGGGGGGGCGGGTCGGTTAGGGTGAGCAGTCATGAATTTTGCCGGGGATATGAGCAGCGATCAAGGAAGGCGGGAAGAAACTGTTTAAATTTAAACTTAACGACCCCAATCAATAATTTGATCAAGTCGTAGTCAATTTATGATGCGTCTCGCAGATTGATTGTGAGTGCAGGAAATCAATATCAATATCAATGCAGCGCACACAACGTATATTGATATATCAGTATAATGTCTTTAAAAATTATTTGCTGTGTCTCGCTGTAAATAAAGATTTTTAAGATTAATAATTGATTTACAAATCCGTCAAAATTCAACCAAAAGACACTGTTTAACAACACCACTAATTCCCAGAAAGCCTACTAATAAATACTATTTACTATTGTTTACCATTACCACGGCCAAGGTTACAATTTGTTTATTTCGCATCGCTCAGTCATGGTGTGTGTCAGTAAAACATCGTGATCAGGGTTTAAGGAAATTATCAATTCAATTGGGCCACATATCATGTTTGCGTCTGATTTTGAAAAGGTTATTATTTTATTTCAAATTTATTTTGCAGGGCAACTGCGACATGACCAGCCAGTACAGACATGCGAGCACACCTGTCCCGACAAGTTGTTGATTTGTTTCTATCAGGATCAGCCAATAAAATAACGACATTTTGAAAATGACGGAAACTACCGACCAACCCGAGAGCCGGAATTCGAAAGTTTCACCTTTCTTTGTTCCGCAAACCGACCAACGGGATTGCTACAACTTTTACGCATTACCCGAATGTCGAATGGTACATGTGCTCATTGTTTACAACTTTTGTTCTAAATATACACAAATGCTTATGTAATATGTGATGGTAAGTATTAAATGTTTTCTGTTTATTCCCATTAAAGACTATGATTTGCAAAACTCTTGACTATGCCTCGGTTTACGGCTGTACTCTGTGCCCTCACTCGTGTTTTCGTTTTCATGGAGGAAAATTCAAATATGGAAGGTTCTACTTTTCAATGCAAACGGCCTTGACAGATTTGAATTGGTTTTGTTTCGTCATCTGGATATAACCTCAATCCTTATTATAAAACACACATCCCTCGAACTACTAGCTTTATTTTCTGCTATTTGGATTTAATTTTTAAAATTTGTTTAAGTCGTACCGGCGACCCACTTGCAAATATTATGAGCGCTCGAACCCGATCTTCAAAACAAGATGTCGGTGCGCTAGTGGCTAAAAATACGTTGGAGGAGAAAAGAGACCCGTATCACTAGTAGTTAGAGGTACTAGAAGTTCTTTTACGTGCTAACCTATTTGCTTATTTATCCAATAGTATTTCTTGTTTTAAATAGCGGGTTCTTTAAACTTTCTGAAGATATTTATATTATTTTAACTTAGTAATTTTAAAACAGTAACATGGACATGGAACCTGGAATGTATTCATAATTCATTCTTTAGGCTTAGGTTAGTGAAGTGCCTATTTACTACTATTCATAGCATAGAGTCACTATAGTTCACTAAAGTATAGACTATAGTCTATAGACTACTAAGACTACTACTACTATAGTGTCTATAGTCTTTAGTACTTCTTCTACTAGACTAGTAGTAGTTATTTTCTAGTCTAGTACTACTAGTATAGTTAATGATAATATATATTATTATATTAAATATATATCAGTTAGTGCCTAGTCATGCAAGTAAATGGATAAGAATAATATCTAGTCTAGTAAATTACGTAAACTTCATGATTAAAACCATAAATTATAAATGAAAATGTATATTTAATTAAAGAAGGAATGCTATAGAATGAAAGTGTTAATGCCGCAGGCTCACGGCTCACCATAATCATTATGATTATGATCAGTGATAGGAAGATTTCATGCAGGATTACTGCTTATACAAATACTAATACTTCTAGATTCCCTATTTTAAGTATTTTGTCAGTGCCAGGCATAATCATAATTGTCATACTCAGATACTCATACTGTAAATTATAAACTCCATAACGAGTTATTGATGTAGGCCTCATTAAAAATTCCTAAAATTTAAATGGTTTGAATTGAACACTTCTGAATAGGGCATGAGTGAGCCTAGGCCTAAGCCTAAGATATGCACCATAAAATAAAACAAAGTTGTTTTGTTGTATTTTCACATACTTTCCTTTTTTTTTTCAGTAGTGTTGTTATTTACCTTATTTTTTAATTCACCTTTCAACAACTTACTTGTCACATGTATTCATTATTCTAGACAAGAATCAGAAATATTTGTCTAATGATTTAACTGCTAGTTCTCAAAAACTGAAGGCAGTCAGCTTAGCTAAAATTAATTGTGTGTACTTATTTTCATTAAGACTTTTGCAAGTATGGTATCTAATCATATATTGTCAATTGAACATCAGTCTGATTTTGTGTTACTTGTTCTTTTTTTACAATTTTGTGTAAATAATAAATCAACAAAACTGTTTAAATAAAAATGGACACATGAATGTTGTTGAAATTTAAAAATGTGATGTTGCTAGGCTCATCAACGTTTTGGATTGAATTTTATACAAATTTCTCAAAGTAAATACTTGTAAATACCCTACAGGAAAAACAATGATCTTTTTAAGAAGTCTGTAGAGTTTTGACCAATTTTGTAAACCATTTATACTAATAATACTAATAAAAGTCTCAAATAAAATTTAAGAAACTGATATTTGAGAACTAAGTTTTAAAAAATTTCTTTCTGCAATCAATGCGCTCTCTAAGGTTTGTTAGTCTGTTTGAAAAGTAAAAAAAAAACTCATGCAAAGTTGCACTGCTTCCTTTTTTCGAATGTGTTACAAAGGTTGTTGTGCAGTAATTCGTTTGTCAGATATATGTGCAGCTTAAGGGATCATTAACTGCAATGTAAACTTTAAAAAAAATTATTGGCAAATAAAAATATAGACGTCTTTTTTTCTGAAGCAGAACAAAATTTTATACTTTACCATGTGTACCATCATCAATGTTCCCTTTAAGCCGTGTGGCCCCGCAGATATCTTACAGGTGCTGGGCAGCAGTTAAGAATTACAGCCCAGTAAATTTTTAATCTATAGCATCCATTAAACTTGAGAGTGGTCTGATATAAAACAAATGAAGTTATAGACTTTCAGTAGAATCTCTATGCTACTGGAAAGCCTGCTTTGAAATTTGGTTTATTAATTGTGATTTACAAAGAAGTGCTGGCCAAATATTAAAAATGTATTTTAATTTAGCAGAGTATGTCTAAAAAAAATGAGTGGTGGGGAGAATCACTGAACTATTTTTAATAGTCCACTCGTTTTTTTATTTGCAGGTATGAATCCAGATGCGCTGAAGCAAATTTGGTAATATAGTACATATATACCAAGAATCAACATGGATTTCTCATCAGATCGGTCTCATGACCCTTTGCTGTTTCTAAATACAGACAAAAATGAGTTGGATGCCTTCCTCATGAACACCAGTGCTGACATGGTTGATGAACTACACGGCAATGTTTCTGATGTCAAAATGGAAAACAGCCTCGACCTTGATTCACTGGAAGCTAATGGCCAACTTGGCGATATGACATGGCTACATAACTCCTCACTCTCAACTCTTGCTCATTTAGACAGCGATGACACATCGGATGGTACAAATATGATTTCTGTCAACCCCCAGTCTGTTCTACCTATGCAGATTATACAAAATGATAAGACTGAAAACCTCCTTTCATCAGAAAGTGCCAACAGTGCTGCAATGCGTCTGCATGCCAACTGCAGCAATCTTATGAACTCACCTGAGAATCAAACTCATTCCATACAGCAGCAGAATTCACAACTGTCTACTACGCATGTTTTAAGGCAGGACCACCCGACCATCCGCATCCTCTCTGTCGCCAGCAACTCAAGCCCCCAAAACTCACCAGGGAAAACCCAAAATTATTTAATAACTTCTTCACGGATTAATTCACCGCACAAGCAACAAACTTTTGTTCTCACCACCACCAACGGAACTCTACCCGCGGGACTCACAATAACAACTTCACATTCGCCGAATAACACCTCTGGGGTACAGCAATATGTTCTGTCGTCACCCCAGAAAATTCATGCCATAACCGCAGACAAAAGTGGGAGAATTTTACTTAAATCAGGAAATAATCTTCTCTCCCCTTCTCAAGCTTCCCCTGTTTTACTTGGTCGGCTCCAGACTGGTGTACAGCCGCAGGTATTGATCCACAGTGAAATTTTATTTTGTCTTTTAACAAGAAACATTATATCTTTATGGGGAACTATTAGGGGGGGGGATAGTTTACTAATGGAAGTTTTAAAGACATTAACGCCTTACTAAGTCATACATGTTTGTGGAAATCTGACATACAAATTCGTAACTGATGTTGTTTGTAACCTTACTGACAAATACAGACCCGGACAAGTTCAATGATCCTTGTAGTTGTTTTTAAGCTTGATAAATTAAAATTACTTTCAGATTTCATACCAGTGGGTTGGTTACTTCATATCAATCTTAATAAAATAACATTGTTTTAAATAATTGTCTTTAAACTCAGTACTTCATATTTTTTAACCCTTTTGGTAAAACTTCAAACAAACAAAAATTATTTAATGTAAGATTTTAAAAATAAGTTTGATATTCATTGGCAATATTTTAATTGTTGTAATCGGTAATCATCTTATGATCATCTCTCCAGCAGTTATTCCAAAATGTCCACCTGTCTGCTAACATGCCAACTTCGACAGCGTCTTGCAACCATTCCGATTCTGCCACTGTTACTTCCACTACAAACTGCGAAGAAAGAACTTACCCCAAACCAGTTTTCTCTTACAGCTGTCTCATCGCCTTAGCTCTCAAAAATAGCAAGAATGGAAGTCTGCCTGTTAGTGAAATTTACAACTTCATGTGGTAAGTTTTTTGGAAACGCTTTTAAATAAAATGTGTGGGTTTAAAATTATGTTACTTTAACCCTTTACTGGGCGCAGCGGCCAAAAGCGTCTTATCTCGTAAATGGTCGGTAATATCATCAGTTGAAATCTCAAGTTTTTTAAAAAATCACGAGACTTCCAGTACGTGATTTCCTGTTTATTCTGTTGTGGATAGATTCAACTACATTTTTACGCATGTTCTCTTTGATGTGTTTGTTTTTTTCAATTTTTTTTTGGTGAGTGTTCAAAGTGGATGATTAGGATTCATGAAGGGGGGGGATTTATAGGCTTAAATTTAACAGAAATTGAGTTGAGAAAAATGTACTTGGAGCTGGAGGAAGAGATTGATAGTGACATTAGTGTTAGTATTATGCAAACATCAGATCTTTCGGTCAGACTGGATATTTGTCCTTGTGAATAGTGTCAATAGTGCTTGTTAGGACTTCTTAAAAAGGTAAGTGGAAGTATTTTTTTTGGAAAGACATGGATTAATAAAAAACAAGACATGGCAAGTATAAAAAGGTAAATAATCAAAAGAGAATTCATTTTTATTTTTTATTTTATTTAAATATTGGCACTTAAACCTAAGATATAGAGTTTTTACTGACAAACCTCAAAAATTGGAATAAAATCTTGCCCGTTTGGAGGATGAATGCAGAAAAAAATCTGCCCAGTAAAGGGTTAAAAAGTTACAATTTTTAAAAGATAAGTACAATGTTATGAAGTAATTTATAGACTAGTAAAAAAAATCTTTAAAATCTTTTGTGTATGAGCCATTTAAAAATGTCCATGATTTGAGATTAAATAATTGATGTCACTTGGTTGGTCTTAATAAAATCTTATCTTGAATTTATCAGAAGTAAAGTTTCTAATTTATAAATTAACATTTATTTTTATTTTACATCAATAGTGAAAATTTTCCATATTTCAAGACAGCCCCTGATGGTTGGAAGGTATGTTTCAGTATTTTTTGTGTAAGACCTTACAAAATCAATGTCAATTTTTTATTTGCTCAGTATTCATTCTCAGATGTAAATGTTGATGTTGCTTTTTTATAGTATTAAATAATTTTTAAAGTTTGATTGTGAGCAGTGTCTTTGTTCACAAATATTGTTACATTTACATTAATTAAGTAATCAGATCTAAATTTATGTTTATTTAGTAATTAGACTAAACACATTTCTTATGTTTCAGAATTCAGTTCGCCATAATCTTTCTTTAAACAAATGTTTTGCAAAAGTTGACAACCCTAAACTGAGTCAAGGTGCTAAAAAAGGATGTCTGTGGGCACTAAACCCTGCTAAAGTTACCAAAATGGAAGATGAGATATCTAAGTGGGGAAAGAAAGATCCAGCCGGCTTGCTCAGTAGTATGGCATACCCAGGTCAGTGAGCTTGAGACATGAACAATTTGATTTCTTGCCTTTACTTTTAATTAGCATTTAAAACTTACAAGCCTTAGTATGTAAGTTATGATTACCTATAGGGGAAATAATTAAATAATAACCAGGAACTTATCATGGTTGTTTATGGGCACACTGTTTATTCTAGTCTCTCTGCTTTTATCATCATCCCCATAACTTCCATTGTCGTAAACACCAATGTAGCACATGCTGGTGCTCACCCATTCCTTGTGCCCTCCACCAGAACTCCCAGTGCTAATCAATAATACAACTTGTAATAAAGAATATGACCCACATTAAATAACAACATTCTGGGAAATAAAATTCAAGGCAAAGTCATTAAATTTTAAAATTACATAAAATATTTTTTTTACTGAGACTAGAGGAGAGGGGAAAAAAAGCATGGCCACTATTGATTTGTTTTCTCACTGCACATGAAGCGTGATATCAGTTTTTGAAGAAATGGCCTATAGTATAATCATCAATTTTTAAAAAAATGTAATAAGTCATGGAACTTTTTTTCTGTCTTCTAAAAGTACTCAGGAATTTTTATATAATTTAGAGTAACTTGTTACGCTGTTTTGATAAAGGCCTTGCATGGCTTTAATTATGATCACTTTTAACTGTTTTTGCTCTCTTGAAATGACAGAAAATTTAGAGGCCATAGAAAAAGGACAAGCAGGGTTGCACTATTCCAAGAAAAAGTCTCCAGACTCCTCCCCCTGTACACCTCTCAGAGCCGAAGCCACACCCACAAAAGCAGAGTATTCCCCAGTTGTTAAGAGTGAATATTCCCAGATTAAAATAGAGAAATTTCATCCTAATATAAGGATAGAAAAATCTGAACCCCATACTCCTGTCAAGGGGGAGTATTCTCCTTCTTTTCAAAGGGACTATACCCCTATGCGATCAGACTATGGATCTCCAGCTCCTAAAAGTCACAGTCACTTGAAAATGGATAATTCTGAGCTTAACTACTTAGAAATCCCTGTGTCATTTAGTAATGATGCTCTAACAGACCTTGTATTACAGGTATGTTGTCAGTTATCATTTCTTAATTTGTTTTTTCCTTCAAATCAAACAAATAGTCCATATATTTGACTTTAAATTTATAGATTGAGAAATCTATAAAGGAGTCGCAAGTATCAGTAAACTGATTATTTTTCAGAAATTCATCAGGCTTCTCATTTTCTTAATATTACCGTACATGCTTGTTTGTTCATAAGCTGACCCTTCTCTTTTTGGAAAATAATAGTATAAAAAGTGTGTATCCCGCTTGTAAGCAGACTCCTTAAGTTACCGTTTTTTTTTTCTTTAGTAAACAGTGGCGAAAGTGTTTACACTAAAATTCATTGTAGAAAACAAAATTTGTAAAACAATTAATTAAAATATTCAAAAAAATAAATAAAATGAATACATAAGTTAAGTACAGATGTTTATTAATATTTTATAGCTTCTGGTAGAGCAGTTAAATCTTGTAGAATGTAATCAAGGATCTTGATGTTCTACAATAACAACACCAATATTCAAGATACATGCAGAAATCACCTATGACCCGCTCTTAAGCCATCCCCTCAACTTTTCCCCCCTAGATTTTGTCCAAAAAAAAGTTAGCTTTAGAACGAGTATATACAGTAATCATTGAATGCTTTGAATTTTATCTTTCTTTTTACCTCATTGTCATCCACAGAACTCAGCTTGGGATGATGACTATGAAAACAACCTAGATATAGATCTCATCTGTGATTCTCCATCGGCCCACTCTCATATATCAACACACTCGCCCCTGACTATTCGAGCGTCTCCGAACCCCATCCTCATGTCACACAGTACAGGTAGCAACAAGCCTTCCTAGGTTGCCAGAGATAGGTGAATACCACACCACCATTAAATCTCTAACAGCCATATCTGTCTCAGAAATATATAACAAAGCTGTGGTGTTAAGCAGGCATTTCTTTGCCAAACTCTAAAGAGTATGTCTATGAGTAAAGAAAGTTAATTTTGATGCGTAACATTAAGTATTTTTTGATTGATAAATTTAGTGCTGGAAATTTAAAAGTGGACAATGCTTAATTTAAGATTCATGTTTTTTCTTTAACCTTTTTGTGAGTTTTAAAAAAACTGAAAGACAAAAATGTTTATCAGTGAAGGCTTTTCAATCCTATTATTAGATTATTGATGCAAATATATTCTGGAGCAAATGGGACTGAAATTTAGATGTTAACTACACAAATACATTTTTAAAATTACCTTATTTTAACCTTTGAGCAAAACTCACCTGACCATTTATTTCATAAAATATTATTTATAAGGATTGAAAACAGTTCCTGTGTAACAGATATGGCTGTTAAGACTTTTACGGCCAAATCAACTTGGTCTTAATATTTTATCAGCCATTTTTTAAATGATTTTTAAAATTGTTTCTTTAAATTTATTGTGTAGATTTATAGTTGATTGTCTTAAAAGTTTTAGATTATGCAGTCATTTGTAATAGATTTCTGAGCTTGGTTGTGGCTGTCTAATGGTTGTGTGATTCACAAAGCACTAACGCTGTTGATTAAAACTACACCATAATCATTTTGATAAAAACTAACAAGAGATCATTGCTGCCTCACATTGATGCAGACATTAAAATCCATGTAATCTGTATTTATGGCGTCTGTGATGCCAGTTTGCCATAAATTTGACTTTTATAAAATGTCTCGCTGGCCTGATATATTCCTGCTGGATCCCAGCTATCCCAATGGCTCTTTTTAGTGTAATTACATATTTAATGTTGTTGGTGAGAGCCAGTGATTATAGTTTTTAACTAAATAAATCTGGCTAATACAAATTCGGGATCGAAAATTTAAAGGGAAATGAAAACTTCTTATAGAAACAATAGTATGATTAATGCCAACAATAAAATCGTTGATTTCTTTAAAATTATTATTAGGGCCCCACTGTACAAAATTATTTGTTTTCAATTCAATAACTTTGAATCGTAGACTTGATTTTACCAAGAAATAAGACTATTCAGTAGCTTATCTTTCTTCCCTTCATTTTCTGTTGGTGTTAAGTATGAAAGTACACCACTTGTACATTACTTTGAATTAAAGTTCCAAGTATTGTTCAAAGTTACTAGATTAAATGTAATCTGCTTTGTGGGATGTTCTACAAAAATTTCAAGATCATGGATGGTACACATTTGAATAGTAATTTATTCTTTTAACTTAGGGATTATAACATATTGATTAGCTCAAAGTGCATGCAGAGATTATTTATGGAATTAAAGTTTGAAATGCTTGGTTTGATAGGTTTACCATAAATGAACCATTTATGTTGGTTTGAAATGTAGATTGTTTACTTTGCTTATTGGTTACTTGGCTAATATTTTAATATGACCTGCATTTATTTTCATTTCCAGATTACTTGAACAGTCCTTCCGTCCATCCATTGTACAACAATATCCGTAACAGTAGTCCGATCCAGGTGGCTAATCCATCCCCGGCAACAGTGAGGACCAACCTCTTTGGTGTGACTACGCCAACCCGAAGAACACTTTACACCTAGCCACGTTTTTTTTCAACTTGCCAGGTTTATTTCTTTGAGTCTTTGTGGTATTCAGTGTTTTTAAATTGTTAAATCCTGAAGAAATTGCATTTTTATAATTTTTTATATATATTTTTTTTAAAACTCTTACTTTTTGTTTGTTTTAGTCACCTTTATTGATCATATTTCAATTTTAGTCTTCCACACATGATCTGGGGCACCAAAAAAAAATTTTAATTTAAAATGAGTTACATAATAAGTCCATCTTGATTTAAAAAAAAAAATGTTTCAGAAGTTAATTACAATTATATTGGAGTTTCCTCTGGAGAGTTTTTTTTTTCTTAAAGATTGTCAAGTGACATGCTTGGGGCAAATTTTTATGATTTTGATTCCCGGGTTGCTCTGATTTCAAGGTCAGACATTCAACTGTATATTTTTGGGGGGTAAGAAATTAAAAGAATCACCCTTATTTTGTTCAGTGATTGTAATAAATAAATATTTGTTTTGTGAGAACTAAAGACAAATAAAATTAAATACAAAAATGAGTCTTACTTACATAGCCCCAAGAATTCTATTAAGAAAACTTACCTGGCCGCTTAAATATGAGTAAATTACATCCCACTGATGATTATACAGCTTAGCTGCAGTAATTGATATGTTTATGAGTTTCTGAAAGCCTAAAGGCTGTTTATAGTATTATAGCATATGAAAATTTGTTAAAATATTTCAAATACAAAAGGGATCACATCTGCCATGAATCTTTGGTTTTCATATAACCATACAAGTTGGAGCCTCCTTTGTTTTAAGTGGTCTTTTTTTTTTGTTGTTGTTCTATATTGATTTAGCTAGGAGAATTAGAATAAAATGAGTTTTGTATTACAGAGTATTAAGTCTTAGAAATGTCAAATTTTTGGCAATGTTTGATATAGAGGAAACAGCTAAGTTTAAATGGGCGACTTGTTTTGAATACCCCATTATAATGTTTTTTCATGACTTTGTTAATAAATGTGGAGTGTTATGTCTGACAAGTAAAAATTGCTTTGAAATCAAATTTTTAAAAATATAAATCATATGTAATTAAACATGCTGATACAAAGCTTAGGAAAGGTTTTGTATATTGGCCTATTGCAATAATTAGAATTTCTAACAGATACTTTCTCAGTAAAAATCCAGGTAGTTGTTCTTTTTTATCTCTTGATATAATTGCATTTTTTTGTGTCAAAAACGTTCAGAGTTTTTGTAATAATGTCACTGCCATAAATGAAAAAATCAGGGAAAATATTTCAATACTGCTGGCTCACTAATGTAAATGTAGCGCGTTTGTTTGGTATTTTCCTCCCTTCATCTCAACACAAGGCATCTACAAGACTTGAAGATATCCAAATTATTTTAATTTTTTCCTCAATCCCGTAAAATAAACCTTGGCAAATCCATTAGTGCAAATCATGTTATCTGTGAAATGATTGGACCAAATGAAAAGTTTTTTTAGTTATAGTTTCATACTTATTCAGGGGTGCCACCATTCCGGTTTTTCGCGGAATTCCAGATTCATAAAGCAAAATTTTTATGTTCTGGATTCGCGAGTTTTTAATTTTGCTCTTTCTGGATTTGCAAGGTTTTTTACTCGCTCTTTCCAGATTTGAGAGTTTTCTTTTCAAATTTGGTATTTGAGTTTTAAATAAGGGTGGAAAAGTCATAACGCACGGAAAGCCTATTCAGTGTGATGCGGACTTGCTATTAATAAGACTGGTGCCGTGACCTCTCCCTTCCCTTTTTGTGGGTTCTCATCTCATTATCGCGCATCGTTTTGCGCATATCAAAAATATACGGAAAAACTTGTAATTAAACAAAATAATTAAATTGCACTCCATTGGAATCGGAATTTGTGCTAGACGTCGCATTATTCAAAATAATTAACTCAATTTATCATGAATTATGTCAGATGTGTGCTTTCGGTTGAATGTTTTACAGTCCATGGCATTAGGAGTTTTTCTTCTTCTTATCTTACTTTTACTTTTAATAAAAATTGGACCGTTAGAAACTATTTTCGTTTTAGCATGCATTAATTATCCAAACATGAAGAAAATTTGCATCTAAACTAAACTGACTGGGTTGGAAAAGACAATAAAAATTAAATTTTTTGGTTATATTTTTATTTTTATAATTAAATTAAAGCTAGGCCTATGCCTTTACTACGTACAGATACATCAGTTTTTAAAAACATTACGACAGTTTACATTTTAAGGACTTTGTGCTTTGGAAATAATACTAAATAATAATACTTTTTATGGCTACTTCTCTATTACTATTAGTAATTTAAATTTAAGTAATTCAGTATTAGTATTATCCAATTGTTGCAATAGTAGTAGTAATAGTAATGCAGTAATTCTAAACCAAACCTAAATTATAGTTCAATAACCTATAATTTAGATTTGGTTTAGAATTTCTGTATTACTACTACTAATTTGTGAACCTACTATAAGCTATATAATCTTTGTAATAAATATATTGAGCTAATTTCAAAACAAGCCCATAAAATGACTAAAAACAAAGAAATAAAATTTAAAATAATACTAATTTTGTTTAATCATATTAAATTATAATATATAAATAAGAAGTAATACTAGTGTAAGTTATTGTAAGGAATTTCATATTATAGATACTCTAAATGTATTGTACATACATTGCCTAGCATATATATTATACACACACACACATATATATATCCTTTAAACTTTTTCAAGATCTTATAAACTGTTTAACGCAAAAAAGGGTTGCAAAAATGAAAATTATGGTGGCACTTTGTTACCTTTAAATTTTCAGGGTTGGAAAAATTTATAAAAGAATTTTCAGGATTCAAGAAATTTCAAAAAAGGGATTTCAGGGTTCACAGCTCCCAGTGGGTGGCACCCCAGAACTCATTTGAACCTCCTGAGTTCTGTATTATGGAGTCAGTAGTAACAGGCTCAACATAATTATTGTTTAAATTATTTCAATTCTTTGTTATTGAGTATTGAGGTTATAAAAAGGTGTGAATCAATTTTGACTGTTTTTTCCCACTGTTCCAAGATGGGGTTATGTCACTCTTGAAAGTTATTGCTCAGTTTTTAAATTGTTCACATTATTAGTAGAATTTCCTGTTAACAGTCTCCCATTTTGTGAAAAGGTATTGTGATGTATATCCTGAAAGATAGTAGTTGTTATTGTTGCGTAAATTACAGAATGATTCTTAAAATTAGTGTAAAACAAGTGCAAGAAGAGTCAACTAGAAGTAGAAGCTTTAATCGATGCTAGAACTATAAATCTAGGCGGCTTTTAACTACCTTTTTTTTTCCCCCCTACAGTATTCATGTGATTTCATGTTTTTTCTCACCTGTGGCAAGCCTGTGTTGTTAAAATACATATCTTAACATTTAACCAGTCTAAGAAACCACCTTACAGTCTGGTGGGCCATGACATTTAATCTGTAAATAAAAGCTCATGTAAATATATACAGGTGCCAAATTTTAAAATTCCAACCGACTTCCCCCAAATATTTTTATTAAAACAATGTATGTTTACAGCCGAAATAAACTAGATTTTGTTTACATTAAACCTTGTTTGTATTTAGATGTATCAAAAAATAGTTCCTGGGGAATCTTTGTATTCCGAAAGTTGCCGATACCTTATATTTTTTAATTCATTCTTAACATTTTTTAAAAGGTTAATGGAATTCAGATAAATTATTATTTTTGTGTGTGTATGTGTCACTACAATCTATACATAATGTGTGTTCAGTGTACAAAACTTGCTAGTTAAATAATTATTTTTTTTTATACTTGATTTTTTTAATCAGTTTTATCATTTATTAAATTGACAATGTAAAATTTAACTGATTTTAAGGTTATTTTAATTGAGCTAATTCAGATTTCTTATCACCAAAGTGTAGTGACTTGTGAATTTTATTGATTTAATTCAAGTGAATATTAAATTTACAATATTTCAGAACCTGTTTTAGAATTGTGCAGCATAGTGTGGCCTGATTCTCCTCCCCCCCCCCAATAAATAGACTTTCTAAAAGTCAGTAAATGTGTCAGTGTAAATGTAATATAACTATGGCAACTGAAAGAGGTCGTAAGGCCATCACAATTCAGTTCCGAACAAAAATACATTCATATTCAGCAGTGGATCAAAGAAATATTGGTCATTTAGCTTTTCATTCATTCTATCTTTTTCTACATCTAAAGCTTTTGTGTTGAACAGTTTTGTTTAATATTCCCCGTAATAATTGTTTGTGATTGGATAATTCCTTTGACATCACTCTAACTTGTTAATCACAGTTTGCCTAGAGATGTCTAACTGTTGTGATGGGATGTTGTCAGAGTGAACCAAGGGTAAGGGATGTTGACAAAAGACTCACACTCTACTGTTAATGTTGTGATCTTCACTCAAAATGAATACACTTGTTCCAATCTTACAATGGCAGCTATTTGTACATAACTGGTATCTTGCCAGCAAATCAAAGGTTTAAATTTGCTGAGACCTTCATATTTGTACCTGTGTCGTACTTGTTGTTATAATGGTTCTGGTTGATTGGTCTAGTTTTTTAATTTTTTTATATAAAACATAACCGTGGCTTACTTTGGATTTTAACTAACAAAATATTTTTACTTTCAGTCGTGTGGGTAGAGATGTTTGTGAGGATAGACATATAGGCCTTCTTGTATACATTGCTATTGTCATTTGTGTAAACATTGTTACTATCTTACTGAACAGTTCTTCTGAGTTTCTTTGTGTTTACTTTAATTAGAAACATTTCAATGTCAGGTCTGATGGTGTTTGAAATATTCTTGTTAAAGTTAAAGGTAGGTAAATTTTGGGAGGTTCAAGAAAAAAATGATAAAACCTGGGACCAGGGAAATCTTTGCTGAAAACTGTTAGGTCCTGCTGTTTGATCTCAGACAGTACTGACACATGTTGTGTTGTACATTGTGACGACTGGCATTCCAGATGACAGTAATTCTTTGTTGACATTAGCGCTGTCATTGCAGCCGGGGTCCAGACTTTAAACAACACCACCAATGTAAAATGTACTTGCTGCATTTGAAATTAAAAAAAAAAGAATTATAATATTCTTTACATGTCAATGATAATTTTGTTTTTTTTTGGTCTATTGAAAAATAATTAGGCTCAGCCAGTTTCATTTAAAAAAAATATAATTCCAACTGTTTTAATTGGTGTGAGTGTTGAGACCTAAACCATTGTCTCCCATCACCAGAAGATACTGCTGATACTAATATTGACCATCCACATGTTGTGTTCATTTTGGGGGCCATGTATTGCAATACCCTGAGGAAACTTGCATGGGTGAAAAGCTTACAACCACTGCTCTCGCCTCCCCCCCCCCCTTTTTTTTTATAAAAAAAACCTTACACACTTTTTTTTTATTTAAAACCGATTTTTGTTATTAATATTTGGATGTATTTTATTTTCTAAATGTTGTAGACAGATGTAACACAACAGAGCTTGTCCCATTTATTGCTTGTTTCTGTTTTTTAAACTGCCGATTGTATTAGAGGAACAGCTCCGAAATTTTTGTTTAAATAAAACAAATAATAATATTTTGATTATTAAAATGTTACATTTGTGAAATAAAATGTTACATTTGTGAAATGAAATGTTGTCAATAATTATCATTGCATTTTATTTCGGTCTTTCTGTTGCAACAACTAGTTTATAATTAATTAGAAATACTCCAGTTTGTTGTAGCTTTGTCCCCCATGCTGTTTGATCTTGATCTTCTAAAGAGATGTCACGTGTTAACCTTGTTGATGTAAATCATTGTTTACAAATCAAACTGCTTTTATGATCTGACATGAATGGGTTTATTCCTCAGTGCTTCAAAAAAAACTAAATAAAAGCTGATAATAAATAAATAAAACTGTCGTATTGAGTTCTTTGGTAGTGCTACATCCTGCATCAATATAGCAGAATAGTTAACCACCTTGACAAATATAATGCCCTATGCCCACACCAACATGGCTTTAGAAAGAACAGATCATGTGAAACACAATTGATAGGCCTAATAGATGATCTATCAAAAGGCTTAGATAATAATGATCAAATAGATACAATATTACTAGACTTCTCAAAAGCATTCGACAAAGTTCACCACCTTAGTTTACTCAAAAAACTTAAATACTTTGGAATCTCAGGTCCCTTGCATCACTGGATCCAAGATTTCCTATTGGGTAGGGAGCAAACTGTAATAATTAATGGTTCTAAATCTACACCAATAAAGGTTAACTCAGGAGTTCCACAAGGAACTGTCCTAGGTCCCTTACTATTTTTAATTTATATAAATGACTTACCCAACAATATCTCAACAGGAACTAAAGTTAGGTTATTTGCTGATGATTGTATAATCTATAGAACAATCAAGTCAGAACAAGATAGCAAAATTTTACAAAAAGACTTAGATGAATTAATAAAATGGGAAACTAACTGGAGTATGTCCTTCCACCCAGAAAAATGTCAACTGCTAAGAGTAACAAAGAAAAAGAAACAAATAAATTCAAAATATTTCATTCATGGAAAAGAACTAACCCAAACTAAAGATGCGAAATACTTAGGAGTCATAATAAATGAGAAACTATCTTGGAATCCCCATGTCAATGAAGTTATTAAAAAATCAAACAAAACCTTAGGCTTTATAAAAAGAAACTTTTACAAATGTAACAAAGATATAAAACTAAAATGCTATCTCACCCTGGTGAGACCTATACTAGAATATGCATCTTCAGTATGGGACCCATCCACCAAAGAAAATATTGATAAGTTAGAACAAATCCAAAAAAGAGCTGCCAGATTCATTACTGGAGAATACTCAAAACTGACAAGAGTAACACCATTAGTTAAATCATTAAACCTTGAAACACTAGAGGATAGAAGAACCAAGAGTAAATTAGTAATTATACATAAGGCAATTAATTCTAATTTAGAAATACAACACAAAGATAACCTAATACAACCCTCAAATAGACATAAAGACAAAAACACCTTTCTTATTCCATATGCAAGAACAAACACATACAAGTTTTCTTTCTTTCCGTCCGGTATTCGGGCGTGGAATGGGTTGCCTGAAGAAACCAGGAAAGCCACCACTTTATCATCTTTTAAAACTCTAGTAAGAATACAGGACTAAACACAAACCATAGAAATACGTAGGACGCAATAATCTTCTGTACAGAAGGAGCGTCTGTAACATATAAGATAAGATAAGATAAGATAATATCAACCTATTCTACATTGTTTGTCTTGCTGGAGCCTATACTTTAAAAAAAAAATGTTGCAAGGATCTGAGTTAACCAAGTCCAAAAAAATTAACTATCTGAATCTGCCATACAAAACCGATTTTAAATATAATGTCACTAGAGGTCAATAGCAAACATCTTTAGACCTTAGGGCTTGAGCTCATGCTGTACGAGTGATGGTCCGCTACTTGTGCCATGGCCTGTTAGTACTGTTAAAAACTGAGTTCAAAAGAAAGTTTTTTTGTACTCCTCTCGAATTGCGATGTCGAGAATTTGATGCATTCAATAAAGTTAATGAATACTTTTGACTAATTTTAAAAGGACACATTTATCATTATAGTTAGAATGGCCAGAGTCGTTTGACCAAAAACCAATCGAAAAACTACAGCAAACTTAAAACGTTTATAATTGTATCAAATAGATTTCCCCCCCCCCCC
>MUZC01004676.1:77951-99784 GCA_002072015.1 Radix auricularia | reverse complement strand
GGGGGGGGGGAGGGGAATTAAAAAAAAAGTAATTAAATAAATTTTAAGTGACCAAATATTTCAGTGGAAGTTTTATTTAAAGTTACCCTTTAAATGTGACGTCACATTTCTTCAACCCCCCTCCCTCCCCCACGTCACGCATCGTCACAAAAGTGAGACCCCCCTAGGAGCGTGACGTCATTTATGGACGGCCCCTTATACGGATTTTGGCTAACATATGGGAATTTTTGAGATTGACAATTTAAAAGAAAATAATTACATTATTGGATGAAAATAAAATAAAACAATTTGAAACATGCTCATTTTCAAATAAGAAAGACTTTTTTTGTGTTGGTGCGAGGCTCTTTGACGTCATATTTGTTTATTTTTAGCGTGTCTAGGTTTTTTTTTATTTCGGATCTAGTTTTTTTCCTGACGTTTTTCCCAACATTATCACTGACAGTAGACTGTAGACCAGGGATGCCCAAAGTGCGGCCCGCGGGCCAAAACCGGCCCCGAAGCAATTTTTACTTGCCCGCGACCTCATCTGAAATAATTAATTAACTAACGTATTATTTTTTTAGCAACATTAAATATAAGAAAAGTCGACAAGTTTTACCGTTTTGATAACGTCAAAGGATGGCAAAAGTCGATAACATTTTATTGTTTATCAATTACTAGACTTATTACTTATTGCTGATTGCTATCGCCATGAATCGTGAGCACAGTTGACTAGCAAAACCTGTCTGTAACAAAGTCAGCTTAGTCAGGTTGGCAAAGTTTTTAAACTCACTGTATCATTCATAAAGAAGTTCTTTGTGCTAAACACCTTTCATGTGATCGTGTCCTTAAGCAAGTGATAAAGGATATGATCTCTATTTGCTCTAAAACCCTGTTTCACAGCCAGTTTTAGCATTGTCTTCTTGAAATCCAGAGAGAATACAAAGATTTTATGTATGACAATGATATAAGATGGTTTAGTCGGGGGACAGCACTTCAGCACGTCTACACATTAAAAGAGAATTTGGGCAGTACATGGAAGATAAGGAAAAAACATTTTCCAGAACTATCTGATGCTGCTTGTCTTGCATATTTTGCATTTTCGGTTGATGTGAAAAGACATATAAACCTTCTTAACACAATTCTCAAAGGGCACAATGCAGTGGTAAGCAGATTATATTCACACATCAAGGACTTTGGGAACAAGCTGCAACTTTTTCAAATGCAGCCTAACACCACACATTTCCCCTCACTGCAGGAAATCATGACACATTTACCAGAAAGAAGCTTCAATTGGCAAATGCATAGGTATGATGCAGATATCACCTCCTTGGCTAATGAATTTCAAAGACGCTTTAATGACTTAATAACTATTAAAAAGATAAACATGGCTGTTTTTGTTAAATCTTCATATTTCTCTGTAGATTTTGATAATACTGCGGCAATCTGCAGCTGGAAATCATTGAGCTGCAAACTGATGCTGAGTGTCGCGGAGACAATTTCTTCTCTTTGACTTCTAGGGTAAGCTTCATGGTTAAAGAGAGATTAAAAGGAATTCGAACATTTGTTTTAAAAAAAATGCTTAGCTTGTTTGGCTCGACATACTTGTGTAAGCAGACATTTTCAGTTATGAATTTTAACAAGATATGTGTGAGGACGAGAATAAGTGACTCTCAACTACATGATATCATGCGCATCAAAACCATGTCATTGAGCCTGACCTCACCTATTTACTGTATTCAAATATCTCAGTTTCACCATTCACATTAAAATTTTACAATAAAAACTCACCATACTAAGTCCTTTTTATAATATTATTTTAATCCGGCCCGCGAATATCTTTGGATAAAGGAATACGGCCCGCCATGCAAAAAGTTTGGGCATCCCTGCTGTAGACAGTTTACAGTCAGATTGTGTAAATGTATTACTATTAAATAATATAATTAATTAGTCTGAGCCCGAATCATCATAAAATGTTTGTTACATATTTATAAAGGACCAAATCATTAATAATATGTAAACATATAACAATCTATGTAACCATGTATGATTGATTCATTATTAATAAATTTCAAAACATTCATTTTTTAAAATATATTTTTATCAATCACAGACAAATTTAAATTACAAGACAAGAGTATCCAAATAACTTTTTTAAACTTCATGATGTTAAAATTTGAAAGTATAATCTATATTTTGGCTTTGTAGCCAAGTTGTTAAAAAAAAGGGGACAGATTAAATAAAAATTGAAAGTACCCTATTAAAAATTGCCTTAAAAATGCAAAAATATTTATTATTTTTTAATTTGGAAGTCAAAAGTCATTAAAATGAATGGGAAAGCATTTAATTGAAGTTGCCACTTTTCAGATTTTTCCCCAAATTTTTAATGCATTTCGGAATTTTTAGCCCAATTTGGGAATTTTTTTACTCCAGGCTGGGAAAATCTGGCACTTAAGACTTCGCAACTCTGGAATCGCAATCAGTTTAATATATAATGTTTATAAATTTATTTAATTTATTATATTTTCAAGGGTTCGTGCAAACATTTGTACACTTTTATTATAAAATATAAAAAGTTTGGGGGCCCCAAATCGTCGGGGGCCCGTGGCTTTAGCCCACTCAGCCCCCCTTAATCCGCCATAGATGTTACGATAATACAATGTAGACCTACAATAAATAAATACTTAAATGGCAAAAAAGTAATTTGAAACATTCTTATTTTCAAAAAGAAAAAAACAATTTTAAGGGGGGGGGGTCAAAGTTTTGTGACGTATTTTTGGAGGGGGGGGGTCGACGATTTTGTGACGACGCGTGACGTAAGGGGGGGGGGTAAAAATCTGCCAAAATCGCGTGACGTGATTTATGGACGGCCCCTAACAGTACAACATATATAGAGAATACACACATAATTATCAATGCATTCAAAGTTAAAAATTCATATCGTAACTGCAACATATTACAGGACATTACACATAACCTACGTTTATCGTTTAAAACAAAATGCTCGATTGTTTTATTAATTTTAAAAGTAAAGTTTGAAGAGACGTGTTTTAAGTGCAGTCTCAATTGGTGGGTGAAGTGGAAAAAAAAATGCGAGCGAGCGTCAAGTTGGATTTTATTATTTTTTTCTGCATAAAACTAAAACACAAACACAGATATGAGAAATGTATAGAATCACGTGACATAGTCCACCTCACTCTTAACTTCTAGTTATCGCAATCAGCATGTCTAACTTTTCTCTGTAGTGTCCTTGTATAACGGAACCTTTCAAATAAAAAATTAATGCCTTTATTTTTTAATAATAATTTATTCATGAGTGAAATTCCTCCTGTACATAAGTGTAGCTCACATATTAATATTTCTAAAAACACGACTATTTCTAGGAAAAAGATTATCAAAAAGAAACCAAGACACAAAGCAAGAAGCATTTTTTTTCCTTTCTCGTTTATTTATTCACATTGAGGACTCTGTTATTTGCATTTTAATCACGTATTTTACATAAACAAATAAAGCAGCTGAGCTAAGACTGGTAAGCGTTGTAGTCATGTTTTAACAGTATCTCTTCAATACACAAGTTACATCTCGAGCAGTGTTGGGCAAACCAAACCTTTTAAAGGGACGTGCACTGCTGCACGACAGTGCCATGAAACCACGAAGAACCACACCTGCGAGTTTACGAAAACTCCGAACAGGCACCAGTGTTGCGAGCTCATGGGAAATTTCCCAAGTGGTGAGAATTTTTGAGCCAATGTTATAGAAATGGGAATTTGGGTATTTTTGAGGGGTTTGGCCTTAACTATGGGAATATTTGAGATTGACAAATTTTAAAAATTAAATACACACTTGAATGACAATAAAATAAAATGATTTGAAAAATTATTTTCAAATAAGAAATACTTTTTTAGGGTGAGGGGGGTGTGACGTCATATTTATTTATTTTTAATGTGTCTAGTTTTTTATTTTGGATCTACGTTTTTTTTAAACATGTTAGGTTAGGTTTTTTTCGAACTTTTTGTGACGTCATATTTGTTTATTTTTAGCGTTTCTAGTTGGGTTTTTTTTATATTTCGGATCTAGATTTTTTTGACGTGTTTGCTGTTGGCTAGTTTTTTCCACGCTTCGCCAACAGAATTTAATGAATTTAATGCATGTCGGAATTTTTAGTCTAATTTGGGAATTTTTTCGCTCCTGCCTGGGAAAAGTTGGCACCTTGATTTCGCAACACTGACAGGCACTAACGTCTCACTTTAACAGAACTTATTCATTTTATTCTCATAGCTGCTGACCTCCTCGGCATCATGAATTTTAATTGTTTGCTTTAATCAAAATTTTCGATTAGTTAATCATTTATTTTTCAAAAGTTAACTATTAAATTTAAAATAAATAAACCATAATATACAGATGTAATAAGTAGGGCTGGTAAGGATTAATTTAAATTTAATCATTAACTTTTCATGAATTAGGCTAATCGTTAATTTTGATTAAAGCCAAACATCTAAAGGAGTAACAAAAACAGGTAATTGACATTTGTTTGTTTTATTGAGTTATTTTCCCCTGCCCCATAGTCATAGACATCGAAAAATAATAATTGAATTGTTTAAACTGCTATGGAATGTTGTGGTTTGTTCCTCAGCGATACAGATCCTGTTTTCTGGGCTATTATATTGTTTATAAATTATTTTTTAATAAATTGAAAAAAAGGTTTAATTATATTTTAATTAAATTTTTATCGATTTAAATGATTTGCATCGATATTTAAACGATACAATTTTTAACGATTAATCGAGAAATTAAACATTTATTCCGCAGCCCTAGTAAAACGTTTTTTTTTTTAATGTTAAAAAAATAATCAAGTATTTTCATTTGTAACTTGAATATTCTGTGAACATTTTCTAAATTTAGATAAATTAATACATTTTAAAAATAATTACATAAAAATTATCAGACTGATAATTCTTTTTTAGTAAAAGTTTTTTTTTATATTAGATTGTATTTTTTTTAAAGTAATGAAATCGCACTAGAAAATAATATAATTATAATGTGTTTTTTTTATATAAGAACTATTTCATCTATATTTTTCAGGTCTTCTACTGTATTCTATTGGCAAGCCACTAGTCTTCGGTCCCAAATAAGAGGGACACACCTGCACTAAGTTACATATTTGCGTAATTCTGATCCTTATGGGGTTGTTACTTAAGAATGCGTTATTGATCATCGGTCGTGTTCTATATTAGTACTTGGGTTTAAATTAAGTGTAAAGTCTTTCATGTAATCCAAGATTAGTAATGCCGATGACAATGCTGGAGAATTAACGCCCACTACTCTTAAAATATCTTATTAGCCTTTGTCTACCATAGTCTCGGCTAACCAAAGTCCAACACCTGACTTTCTCAATGTATTTTCATCAAGTAAGACGAATCGTGTTTTACCTAACAGAAGAAGGGGCAAAGGTGGGTCACTGCCACATTTAAACCAGCAGTTTTGGTCAAATTCGGCTCGTAAATTATTGATAGACGAGCAACAAAGCCCACACAAGGACGTTCCGTCGTCGTTTCGGTGGCATGTTGTCTAGGAGTAACAGGGGTGAGACACTTTAAGATGGGAACACAGTACTGAATGATGACAAAAGTACTGCACCAAAAATAACTCGTTTTGAACGTCCGCGTAAATTTGTTCAATAAGTAGAGATTTAATTTTTCTCCGCTAGTGTTTGGCTGTAGGAGTTGAAGGAGCGACCAATCGTTATTGAGGACTGGACCTTTGAGGTCGTTTTATTATTATAGATAACTAATGAAGGAGAGGGAAACTCCGACCTCAAACCCGGCTGTTTCGCGGCTACACGTGTTTATATAGAGATAAAGGGAGTAAACCCAGACATAAAATCAGGAGATGGAATCCCCTAGGCTTAGGCAGGGGCATTCTAAATTGGCACATTCGCAAAGAAGCAGGATTTTGGCCGCGCGCCGCAGTGTTTATCAACTCTTATCAAAAGTCTTCATTTGATTTAAACTCCAATATCGTTCGGAAAGCTGTTGAAAATTAAAGGGAACAACACATCCTTTTGCCAAATGTTTTGTGTCAGAGCCATTCGATGAAGTCTGTTTTCTGCTTTCTACTACTGTAAGACATAAATCTGATTCATTAAATAATGGGTCCTTATATTTATTAAAACATTTATCTCCTCTCTTATCAAATAATGTCTCCTTATAGTTAGGAACAAATACTGCCTATTCATAAAAAATTGAAATTCCCTTTGGGGCCGTCCATAAATGACCCCACGCGATTTTGGTCGATTTTTACCCACCACAAACCCCCTCGTTGCACTTCGTCACAAAAACTTAGACCTCCCCTTTCCAATATTACGTCACAAAGCTGTGGGGAAACCCCCCCCCCCCCCCCCCAAAGCGATATTTTCTATTTGAAATTGAGCAAGTTTCAAATCACTATATTGTCGTTTTAGTATGTATTTATAGTATAAGGCTGCACTCTAATATCGTAACATGCATGAATCCATGTAAAACGACATAAAATGAATAGTAAGCAATCGAATATTTAATTGGAACTTTGATTTAAAGTAGCTTGTTTTGACGTGACGTCACAATCTTAAACTCCCCACTCCCCCCCCTTGTCACACGTCGTCACAAATGTGGGGACCCCCTCCACCCCCTCCCTAGGCGCTTAACGTCATTTATAGACGGCCCCTTATTCATCTCATGTTGAGAAAATAAAAATATATTTGTTTTAGTTGATCATAAAATATAGTCAAGAGAATCTATTATAACTTTGAATAAATTTAAAGAAAAACAAATCCGATGAAGTTTTTTGGTTATTGGTGATTTCGAATAGCTCTTATGTATCAGGAGAAAAGTTGTTTTTTAGTGGGGGAGGGGGGGCTTGACCCAAGAAATACTAAACCTTGTATGAACCTCATGCCCGTATCTATACCCCATGCTCGTATCGATACCTCAAGCTCGTATCTATATATCATGCCCGTATCTATACCACAAGCTCGTATCTATACCCCAAGCTCGTATCGATACCACAATCTCATTTCTATATATCATGCTCGTATCTATACCACAAGCTCGTATCGATACCTCAAGCTCGTATTTATATATCATGATCGTATCTATACCACAAGCTCGTATCGATACCTCAAGCTCGTATCTATATATCATGCCCGTATCTATACCACAAGCTCGTATCTATACCCAAAGCTCGTATCGATACCACAATCTCATATCTATATATCATGCTCGTATCTATACCACAAGCTAGTATCGATACCTCAAGCTCGTATCTACAGTCCCTGCTTTTGTCAATATTCAATGCACATGTTTACATTCATTTTGAAATCCAAGTTTGTGGGATCCTGTTAACCATAAGTTCATTGACAAACGAAAGTAATGGAATTAAGAACTTCGATTGGAAAGCATTGAGTCTTCGATAATTAATGAACATTATAATTAATATCAATGAATGCCAATTATATTTACATTATGGATACTTTATATTTACAGATTGGAACTGTCCATCCGCTATTCAACAACTCTTCCAAACAGTGGTGTAGCTAGAAATTTGTAGTAGTTCGGGGGTCCCCGAAGGCTTAACCTCCATTTGGGGCCCAACAAACATGGCAGTGGCGTATAATTTAATGTAAAAAAATTCTGACTCTAATTTGGGGGGCCCCCTCAAGTGGGAGCCCCGAAGGACTTTCGAATTTGAACACCCTTTCCCTCCCATAGCTACGCCACTGCTTCCAAATTTCATCAAACCACATCTTTCAATGCTTAACAGAGACAATTTGCCTATATAGGCCTACCACAAAATACGTTTATATAATATATATTGTTAAGTTTGAAAATTCAGAAAGTATTATTTTTAGTTACAGATAATCACAGGGTTAGGCAGGCTTAAAAAAGATTGTTATTTAGAGATTATCACGTGGTAACATACAAGGACAATGTGGAACAAGGTCAAGGGACATGAGTCACGACCGTAACTATACAGCAAACATGTTGATAATGGGCGTCCAGGCTTCAGACATAAAACACGTCCCATTTAATCATATAACACGCCCCATTCAGTCATATAACACGTCCCATTCAGTCATATAACACGCCCCGTTCAGTCATATAACACGTCCCATTCAGCCATATAACACGCCCCATTCAGTCATATAACACGTCCCATTCAGTCATATAACACGTCCCATTCAGTCATATAACACGTCCCATTCAGTCATATAACACGTCAACACGTCCCATTCAGTCATATAACACGCCCCATTCAGTTAGATAACACGTCCCATTCAATCATGTAAAACGTCCCATTCAGTCATGTAAAACGTCCCATTCAGTCATGTAAAACGTCCTATATTTTAGAGTGTGGGTAAGGTTTAGTGATATGTTTTAGTGTTAGATAGTTTGAATGCACAATTAAAATCGGAGGTTTAATGACAAGGGGCAGGGAATACTTGTAACGCTTCAATTCTACAAACATGATTTCTTACCATTACCGGATTTGGACGAGGGAGTATACACCCATATACTCGGTCGTCCTGACGAGCGAATAAGCGATACCTTTATAATTATAAATCCTTAAATAATCTCTTTAAATCGTTCCCTTAACTAAATTAAAATATAAGCTCAAACAATGACGACTTAGCGTTACGGATACAATGAGTGAGTGAGTGACTTGGGCTATTATATTATATTATTTATGTCACAAATGAAACCAATTTTTTAAAAAAAAATGTTAAGATGTGTTATTTCAATAACTGGAAATAGACTTTATAAATTTTACGGAGATGGTAGTGTGCTAGGTTTATATTTTTTTGCTCTGGAAAAGTAAGTTCATACGAATTTATATTTTGTTTTCTTTTTAAATTGGATTAATTTGTATTTTATTAATTATAAAAAAAAATAAAACTAATAAAATTACATAGCTTTTATATTAAGCGTTTAAGATTTTCAGTAATTTTTAAAAACCGTTAATTTTTAAAATAAATATATATAGAGTCTAATAAATATATAAATGTAGGCTATATATATATTTCAATTAATTTTTAAAAAAACATGCCAGAATCACAAATTCTATTTCGAACGTTAACTAAAAAAGTCATTTTGCAGGAAATATTGAATAAATTTTAATGTTCATCGAAATGGAGACCAAACATAAAAGCTTTTAAAATATCTGTACTTTGGCATCAGATTGTACTTTTGTCATTGACTTTAAAAATATTTGAAATATTTACTACGTAATACATTTTCAAATGCTTTGTGTACTGTTCATATAAACTCAATGGCTAAAAAAAGTGTTTTTTTGTTGTTGTTTAAAAAGTTCTATTATTAACACAGTATAATTTTCAAAAACTTAGGTAACTCGAAGATTGTGGTCCAACTTTGACAAACTTGAAATATTATTTTACAAATACATTTAAAAAACAACCTTAACAACAAAACAAGATTTAAGAAAAGTAAAGGAAGATCTCATGAGATAGTCACTTCCCTTTAAATCATCGAGCACTCATATAGTTTTGTGAGTCGTATCAAGCTCAATTCATGAAAGACTGTGAAATAAGGAGACCTTCGTTTCATCTAATTCAGGGGGTCTCCAAACTTTTCTGCCGGAGGGCCGCATAAACTGTCAAACAGCAGCTTGGGGGCTGACTACACAGTTATTTTGGGTAAACTACTAGTAATAATAGTATTTTTTAAGATTAAAAGGTCTCCAGGGTCGGATGGGAGAGCCTCGATTGCCACATCTGGCCCACGGGCAGTAGTTTGGAGACACCTGATCTAGTTAATCAAGCTAGAATTAAATACATATTCATTCCCTTTTATATCGTTAATGCAAAATGTGATTTGGAGGAAATTCGGTATTGCTAATAATTAATATTTTTTTAACATTGACTTAGGCGGAGTGGTATATGTGTACAATGAAACCTTTTGTGAAAATTGAAGTTATTGTTCAGTAAAAGTCTTTATCCTTTCACCGGATGTCTCACCGTTATTCTTATCGACACATTTTGTATCACAGAATTTTATCGTTTATATTTAGAGACAATTGAAAACAGATTTGCCGGACTAAATCTCCACAGAGGAAATCCTCTGAAATAATAGTTTTATTACAATATATCAGCTTTGTTACGTCATGCGTTTGATTGTATAACTTAATAAAAAAAATTACATTGCACGTTAGGATTACACGAGTTAACACTCAGATCAGATTTTAACTTAATAGAAATACATTTCAAATTAGGGTTCAGAATAGATTCATGCAAAACAAAAAATCTGCTTTGAACCTGAAATAAATTAGGATATATACAAAATACAAAGTAATATTAAAAGAGTAAACATAATAATAAAGCTGGAACATATTTAAAAGCAGCAAAAGTCATATATCAAATAAAAAAACAAAACAATTCGACAATTTTTCCCCAAATATAAAGACATCACAAATCAACTCTATAATGGCTGATTTCTCAACTAAAAATAGAGCCATGCCAGCTTAAAAACAAACCTTGACAATATAACAAACCTTGAGACACTATAGCAAACTTGGTCACGCTATAGCAAACTTTGACACACTTAAGCTAATTTTTACCCGCCCAAACGTACTCCCGAACAATTCACAGACCAACCGAAACAAAACACAAAAGTGAGCGACCCTGCTCCGTCTATTTAGGTTAACGGTCGCGCTGTCGAACACTTAATTGAGGTCAATATTTCATCTTCAGATGGAACATGTACATGATGTAAAAATGTGTAATAGAAAAATATGTGAGCGTAAAATAGCGAAAAAAAAACCCAAACAACTCAAGCAAATGATTTGAAGAGTAAAGAGTCAAGACTGACATAAATATTTGCAGGCCGCCCGCAGCCTTCGTCTCACCAAGCAACAAACAGTGACAATGTGTTCAAAGTTATAGGTCTCACCAAGCAACAAACAGTGACAATGTGTTCAAAGTTATATTAAGAAGTTGGTCTACGCAGGGACAAGTTTTAGGAAATAAAAGATTTGAGATTTAAAAAAATGTAGAATTTTGGAACATCTGCACAAGGGATAAAGAGGGACGGAATGGTATGGAAAGCAAAAAAATTTAAATGAATTTAATTTCGGTTGCTACGATTGTAACAGACATTGAGCATTAGTTATGAAATTAGATGATAAGAACAGAAATCGAAAAATTAGGTCTTAACTTGTATTTGTGGTATATTTCTTCCGAATTAAGACAGTACTGTCAGAAGTGAAGGATAATTTGACCACTATACGCCATTCAAAATTATCAAGACTGATCTGAAAGTAAGCTCCGTTAAAATGCTAGGCCCCTTAATTATACTTATTTGATAGAAATTTAAGGCTCAAATTTGTTTGCAAACTAAGTTACTACCAAAAGTTACCCCCCCACCTTATGCAGTGGCGGGTAAAATCTATGCCCTACCTCTAAGAAACACGCGTTAAAAATACACAGTGACGACACTGCAAGAACTGCCAAAGTCACGAAGTTAATACACATAATCTTTAATGTGAAACTCTTTATAATAATCGAAGTCAGTGGTTTAACCTCGCTCCTATCTTTGGTTAACTAGTTTACATGGCCCTGATATATTTTAATATTTCAACAGCAATTTTACATCCAAAAATCAAAGTTCAAATTAAAAGGAAATATAAACGAATAAAAACATAATGAGCTTTGTTTCGCAGACCGACACGTTACCGTATATATTTTTTTTTTAAAAATTCGAGATGATAATAGTATTGTGAACAACTATCAACATTTGAAACTCCAGTGAAAATTCAAGGTTACACATAAATCAAGGACAAGCTCAGAACGCAAATATCTTCAACATAGATGAGTCGTGAGTAAGATTTAAAAAAGCAGGAAGTAAATTGACAAAATTAGGATAAGTCGAAATTAAATACATAAATTTATTATGATCTACACTGCAAGTATTTCAAATCATTGAATTGAAATGTGTCTTTCGGCCCTCTTTGAAATGGAATTTTTTGGGTGGTGGGGTTGAGGGGCAGTTGCTCACTGCATCGAGAATTCAATTTAAAAAATTCAATAAATGACCAATGAATATATTGCTACAAATGCTAGGACTACAATGAAAATCCATACAACTTCAAAATAATTTGATTTCATTCGGGTAATTTAAATTAAAGAAACTTGGAAAGCCTTGACCCGATCAGGGCCGATAAATTATGGAAACACTTTGATGTATCACTGAAAGATGAATGCGTGGAAATATCATTAAAACTATAGAAAATAGTTTTAAAAAAAAAACACAAACACAAAAATGCAGCATGGGTTTTTAACAAATATAACACAAAAAACGGAATTATGTTGGTTTGGGTAAACATGACCATTACATGAGACGTAGGAACAAGAATGGCGATTTTTGTAACATTGGCTAGCCACACATTTTGGAATTGAGGACTCGTTTGTGATGTTTGGGAACTCGCTCACGGTAGTCGTTTGATAATTACACCCCAATTTTCTTGGATGATCCAAAATCTTTATTCCGTAAATGCATGTTTGATTTTTCTAAAAATAGCGCCCACAAAAAGTTGATCAACGTTCAGCACGCTGTACATATATTATTATCATATATTAAATGCGGGTCAACCAATCAACATTCTTCTTTTGTTTGTTTTTGGTCTCGTTTAAAACGAGGCTATGCGTGACGTCAGACTTCTGCCAGGAATTGGGCGGGGCACATCGCCTCTCTGTTGTTGGCGGCCTTGACGTGGATCACGATGGCGTCATCCTCGGGCTCCCCAACAGCCAGGACGATCTGAGGAGGGAAACAACGTCACAGGGGTTGTTTACAAAACAATAGTTTCAGTACAAGTTTCAAGACTTACAAGTATGTCAAACATCAGAAAGATCCCGGGTTGGTGGGGTTGATGTTTACTTAAGTTGCGCGGCTGAGCGGTCGTGCATCTGACAGACGCCGCGCAGCTGATTGGGTTTAGCTCGAATCAAATTTTGATAACGATAATGTGTGTTGAATGCAAAATTTTAAACAAAAAAAAACAATGGATGATGTACTAAATTGTACACGAGTTTATTTCACTTTGAACTTTCGATCTTTAGAGGGAACTTTGGAAGGCGGAGGGGGGAAGGGGGGATGTGACGAGAGGCCAGAAAAATGTCAGTTCTTTAGTTTCCCTTTATATCGTTAATGCGAAATATGATTTGGAGGAAAAAAACCAATGGCCACAAACGATTAAATTGAAATTTTGATCAGATCTCTTAGGGGCCGTCCATAAAGTAAGTCACGCTCTTGACGGGGGTGGGGGAGTACGACAGTGTGACATTTTGTGACAGGGGGTAAGGGAGTTCCGGCCATGTGTGACGTCACGGTGTTTTATTAAATTTTAATTATCTTGCTAATTAAAAAAATATTTTTGTTCAAAAGTGTGACGGAGGGGGCGGGGGCCCGAGGTTTTTGACAGTTTGTGACAGGGGGGGGGGAGTTAAAAATGGCCAGAAATAGCGTGACGTACTTTATGGACCGCCCCTTAGCAACTTTCAAAAAGAGTGTTTCAGTTGCGGTCAAGGACGACTGTAAATAACGACGTACCTGATCCTTGTGCAGCCTCATGCCCCCCAGCCCGTCGATCTCGGTCAGGTTCATGGTGTGGGTCACCTGGTACACTCGCTGGTGTTTGGTCAATTTGAGCAGGTACTTTGCGGGGAAGTAGCCAGACCGGCCGTTACATTTACCCTGTAGATACAAAGTTTCTGCTGTCAGCATATTTTCCATCTCATTAAATTTACCCTGTCATTACTATTACCCTGTCTGTCATTACCATTACCTTGTCTGTCATTACCATTACCCTGTCTGTCATTACCATTACCCTGCCTGTCATTATCATTACCCTGTCATTACTATTACCTTGTCTGTCATTACCATTACCTTGTCTGTCATTACCATTACCCTGTCTGTCATTACCATTACCCTGTCTGTCATTACCATTACCCTGCCTGTCATTATCATTACCCTGTCATTACCATTACCTTGTCTGTCATTACCATTACCTTGTCTGTCATTACCATTACCCTGTCTGTCATTACCATTACCCTGCCTGTCATTATCATTACCCTGTCTGTCATACCAAAACCCCTGTCTCTGTCAAATAAACGAAACTATCTATAATCTATAAACATAATAATAAACTATTTACTTTAAAATTGTGTTTATGTTTAAATATCGTAAATTAATTATAAATTGTTTTCGATAAAACCATTTTTATCTCTTCGTTTAACCTGATTAATCCTGAATAGTCTTTATATATTAAAATGTTTGAGTAAGTGAAATATACTCTTAATTAATCTGTCAATATTTGTATATTTGATTAAGACAGTCCGTCTTGACAAATCTTCCAATTAATGCTCGTATCGATGTTGAGATAATCTTAGGCAGTGATTGGTCTGTTATGTTATCTTTACCCCCGCACCACGTGACTAACCTTCCACCAATCAGGATCAGAGCTATTGGTGACTGTCACCCTTGAGCCAGGTCTGGGGAAAAAAAAAGTAATAAAAATTGGTGCGAATTTGTTTTTTTAAATTTGATGTAATTTTAGCCCAAAACAATTTAACACGCAATGTTCAATCATTTAATTTCCAGCTTGAAGTACACCCTAGCTCCTCAATGCCCATCCCGCCCCAAAATTAATACTAATACATAAAATAAATAAATACGGTCCATGATTTTATTCTAGAAAAATGTATGACATCATTTATAAAATATAGCTGACCTTAAATCCATGTCATCTTTCTCTTTGCCCCGGAAGTGATACAGAGACACATACACGTCAGTTTCTTTCTTCTTAGACCTCTGAAATAATTGGGTAAAAAAATAGAATGATAGAGAATAATTAGATGTGATTTGAAGCCCTGGTTTACCTTTGACTAGGGGGTCTCCAAACTACGGCCCGCGGGCCGCTCTCATCCGGCCCCTGGAGACCTTTTAATTTAATAAAAGATACTATTTTTACCTGTAGTTTACCACAAAACTATGTGTAGTCGGCCCTCCTACTGCTGTTTGTTAATGCGGCCCTCCGAGTAAAAAGTTTGGAGATCCATGCCTTAAACCCAAGAGTTTGTCCGAGTAACATGACAATTTGTTTAGATCTAGTTTTAGCTGGTACTGGTACAGACACGTTAAATGTCATACATTAGTCAAAGTTAATAATTGAACAGATCAAGTAATCAGTACAGAAGGCAAGAGACTTTAGGGGCTTCAAAATATAGCACAATCCAACAAAAGGTGGATCTTATCAGATCTTTCGCAAATGCACCCTTCATACAAAATATCAAGTAAATCATTGCTGAAGTATCTTCGAGTTTGCACTCTTCATACAAAATATCAGAGCTTATCCTTATTTATGTCTAGGTCTACATTTTTATTGCTTTTAAATGACCGTGTTGTTTTTCCTGTGGGTTTTTTTCAGCCATACTCGCATTCCAGATGGAAAGACGGAAGATTTTTGTGTTTTTCCTTGCATAAAACGTTGAAAAAAATTGATGTTTATCCCGAATGTCTATGTCAGTATGTATAATCTTCTGTACAGAAGGAGCGTCTGTAACATTTAAGATAAGATAAGATAGATTGTTGTTGTGTTGTGTTCACAAACTAGAGAGATATACTAGACACTTACTGGAGACAACTGGGGTGACGAGCTACGACTCCTCCTGGCGCTGTCCTCTATTTCAAGAGATGTTGAGCGGTTGCCAAAACCAAATCTCTTCTTGCTGGCTGTCACTGCCACGTTAGGTTGTCCTGTCAACAAAAGGCATTGTCTTTGTACCATCTGCCCACCACATCGTCCTTTATACTTCGTTATGGCGTGTACTCTCTCAAACATTCACCATTGACTAGTTATTTGTACCACCCAGCAATCATTCGTCTGTACTTAGTTTTAAAAAATCATTTTTTAAACCATCTTCCACTTCGTTCATAACTTTACATAATATTTGTTTTGTTTACATTACTGTTCTGTGACTCCAGTTCAAAGGTCAAATGATATTTCAAGTGACGTAACAGCGGACAGAGGAGAAAGGACTCTAGCCGATCACTTCCGCATAAAATCCTCAGATGTTTTGCAGACACTTACGCCCCGAGACGCAGCGCTGCATAAGATAGAACTACGCTACGCAACAACACAACTGAGACCAGGGATTCCCAAAGTGTGGTACGCGTACCCACCCCTAAGAGCATGGGGAGTCAGGACGTGGAGAGGAATCGAGTCTCAAATTAATATTAACAACCACGGAACTTAATTACGATGGACTATCTTCTCAGCATAGGCAATGCCATGCCAACCCTCTAAATTTTTAAAATAGAAATTTTATTTACTATAATTTTAATTTATTTGTAATTATTTATGGATTTAATTTTTCCTTCATTATTATTTTCTTAACGCGAAAAAAAAAACACATACATTTTCTATTAAAGTATAGGATTGTTTTTGATTTGGGAAACACCGCCTTAAACATTTGTACGTCATATCTTACAGACTATTAAAATAAGGGGTCATCTTACTCCGCAGAACAGTGGCGTAGCTAGGAATTTGGGAACCGGGGGGGCTTAACATCTTTGGGGGCCCCACATACATGGTGGTAGCGTAATATTTAATGCTAAACAAATTTCGGACACTAATTTGGGGGCCCGGGGGACTTTCAAACTTTGTCTCCCCCTCCCATAGCTACGCCACTTCCGCAGACAGACTGAGAGACAGACAATTTAGAACACTCACCAAAACAGTTATTGGTAAAGGAAGAACTCTTCTTCTTGGTGGTCTCGTCTATCCCCAGGAGTTGTTTAGGCGGGTCAGGCGTGTCCAGGGAGAAACTCTTCATCCGGGCATTCAACTTTTTCCTCCTGGTCTTGGGACTGTGCGAGGCTGAGTTAGTGGGAAGGAATACACAGAGAAGAGGGAGGGGAGGGTGGGAGAACGGGTGGGAGTAATAGGGGTCGGCCATGTTTGGGTCAAAGGTCATTAGGACGTCATGAACACATGTGTTTGACGAGTGTGGTTAAATGGACGAGGGGATCAATGGTGAATCCCACATGTGATTTTAGTTGATGTATTTGCCATGATGTTATGATTACACGTTAGTTTTAGGGATTGAAATAGAAAGTTTTGATGGCATTAGTGGATGATAGGTCACAGAAAGATGTCGGACGTGCCAATAGGGATTTCCAAGGCAGTTACATTTGTTGATATTTTTGGGTTTAGGTTGAAATGATAGAAGAGTTGGTTTCAATATCATTGAAAACATTGTCAAGGGTGTGAAAGGGAGGAAAGATTCCATGAAAGGAGAGTCGGGGTGGACAGTCGTTGGCGGGAGAGTGTGGGAGCAGGGGCAGGGCAGGGCAGGTTTGTGGGTGGGGACGTAAAGAATGTGTTAGTAATCTAGACTAAATGAATTAGTGTTGAAATAAGTAAACAATTACATTTCCTCGAGACGTGAACAGAATTCATTTTGTTATAATATGCGTTTAACATATACAGTTTTACAGCCACACAAGAGATTAATCGCGACCCATTAATTGATACTTTATTCCTTTCCTCATTGAACAATATTATAGAAGATACATTTTAAAATTAAAATTACGTCAATAATTTCAAAATTTTAATTTCATCCTCACCAAGCCATGACGTCATTGATAAATCTTAATACCACTCTCGAAGCCTTATGGCATTGTCAACACCTATTTGCGTTGATGAACTAATCATTAACGTTATAACTTTATAAAGCTTTCAAATTAATATTTTTTGTTATGAAAATGAATGAAAGTAAACAGAAAATTTCTCGCCGGCGCATCGTTCTTTGTGTGTGTGAGGGGGGGCACATTTAACTGTTACAGGTAACAGGTAGTGGTATGGAAGATTCTTGTAGGTCGTCTAATGTTCAGATTAAAGAGACAAGCAGGTATCACAAGCAAATTTGATCTTTCTCATTAATTTTATAGTAAATTTTGATGTTAAGTTATTGAAAGATATGAAATATTGAGATTGTAAGATAGGAAATGTTGCACGCTATAAAATATTCATTATTTGAAAGTCATCAAATGTTTGAAAGATATCAAATGTTGGCGGCTATCAAATATTAGCAGCTATTATGAGCTATCAAATATTTGAAGCTATCAATTGTTGGCAGCTATCAAATATTAGAAGCTATCAATTGTTGGCAGCTATCAAATATTGGCAGCTATCAAATATTGGCAGCTATCAAATAATAGAAGCTATCAATTGTTGGCAGCTATTAAATGTTGGCAGCTTTCCTATATTTACAGCTATCAAATACTGGCAGCTATCAATTGTTGGCAGCTATTAAATATTGGCAGCTATCAAATATTGGCAGCTATCAATTGTTGGCAGTTATCAAATGTTGGCAGCTATCAAATGTTGGTAGCTTTCCTATATTGGCAGCTTTACTAAATTTGCAGCTATCAAATAATGGCAGCTATCAATTGTTGGCAGCTATCAAATATTGGCAGCTATTAAAAATTGGCAGCTATCAATTGTTGGCAGCTATCAAATATTGGCAGCTATCAAATATTGGCAGCTACCAAATGTTGGCAGATATCAATTGTTGGCAGCTATCAAATATTGGCAGCTATCAAATATTGGCAGCTATCAATTGTTGGCAGCTATCAAATGTTGGCAGCTATCAAATATTGGCAGCTATCAAATATTGGCAGCTATCAATTGTTGACAGCTTTCCTAAATTGACAGCTATCAAATATTGGCAGCTATCAATTGTTGGCAGCTATCAAATATTGACAGCTATCAAATTTTGGCAGCTATCAAATGTTGGCAGCTATCAAATATTGGCAGCTATCAAATGTTGGCAGCTATCAAATATTGGCAGCTATCAAATGTTGGCAGCTATCAAATGTTGGCGGATATAAAATATTGGCAGCTATCAAATGTTGGCAGCTACCAAATGTTGGCAGCTATCAAATGTTGGCAGCTATGAAATGTTGACAGCTTTCCTATATTGACAGCTATCAAATATTGGCAGCTATCAATTGTTGGCAGCTATCAAATTTTGGCAGCTATCAAATGTTGGCAGCTTTCCTATATTGGCAGCTATCAAATGTTGGCAGCTATCAATTATTGTCAGCTATCAAATGTTGGCAGATATCAAATGTTGGCAGCTATCAAATATCGGCAGCTATCAAATGTTTATTTCCTCCAGTGTAACTGTATTTTTTTGGATGTCGCTTTATTCATGCTGGTAACTGGGCCCAATCAGTGGCCCCTATGACGTAACATAATTAGCGTCACCTGTAACTTGTCTTTTGTTTATAGATATTGTTTGTTAATAATAAATACATTTTAAAAAAAACAACCCAAAAATAAATAACCAACAAATAAATGAAAAAGATTTTTTTTAAATGGAAGCTTGCTCAAGATAAATTTACAATACAAATTCACTACACTGAATTACCATATTGATAAAACAAATACACCATAGATATTAAGGGAAGCCAAGAAAAACACAGAAGTACAACACACAAAAAATGGTATAAAGAAAGCACAAAGAATGACAGCAGCGTCGAAATATAAGGTCTATAAATAAAAGAATAGCAACATGAGAAATGAAGGGTGGAAATTTAAGCTCAAAGCCGCGGAATCAAAGGAAAGATGAGATAATAGCAAACACGTGTCGGTACTTGTGCTTGTTATTACGAAGTCGTAATTTCCGTTTTTTATGAGTGTATGAAAATAAACATGCACATGCTTCCACGAAACGAACTATATTCCTTTAAGTTTAAGAATATTAGTTCTGAAACTTTTACTTGCCTCCCCTTGTTTTACTTTTATCATATAACCGACAAATTATTTATTTTTTAAAAATTATTATTTGATTTTTGAACATGACCTTGTGTGTCGGTCAGGGATACATTTAAATTATTTTTTTTATAAAGCTTTTAAAATATCGTAAATAAAATATTCAATTTTAATCAGTTCCATTACTACGCTGTAAATTAATGCAAAATATAGATTTAGTCAATTGATTGAAGGTTTTCTAACCTTTTGGAAGTCTCCTAAAACTATTTAAATCATAATCTTCATGCTTTAAATATGTTTCTGTTGATTAAGCCAACACTGGATCAGTTGAAATGTTTGGAATGAAAAAGTTTCTCATACACCATCCTTTGTGAGGGACACGCATCTCGTAGATAATAAATTACGAAACAAAACGTTATATTTCTTTAAATTTGGATTATTTTCCCTCCCCCCACTCTCACAATGATTCAATTCCACATATCAATTTTTTAGTTTAAAATCAGGATTTCAAATAGACTCTATGTAGGACGAACACATACTCAAACATTCTCATATAATCATATCGCGTATCATTTTTTACTCTGCTAACTCGATGGCATGTTCGTAGTAATCGATACATCGTTAATAGAAAACTACCGAGCTTCCTGTAAACAAAATCGTATCGTATGTTGGTAGCTGTACTAAGAGTAACAAGTTTCCTTTCAGCTATCATAGCATAACACAAATTGTATTTTTTTTTGTGTATGTGTTCCATTTGGTATTAGTTCTCATCCAATCTTGGCATTTTTTCAAAAGTCTCATCAAATTGACCATTCTATTTAAATAATTTCCCCCCTCCCCACCCCCGATCCACTGCAGAAATGCAGCTATTTATAAAAAAAAATTAAATAAAATGAATTCAAAATAAAGAGTCGTAATGTTTAGATCAATAAAATAGTAATTGTGCAAGTGATGTTTTCTAAGCATGTCCTTCAAACAGCCCAGTGACGAATGTTTTTTTATTCTTAAAATACTCATATAAGTATGTATCCTTTGGGGGATAAAATACACTTGCTTTTTTTCTTCAAGTAGGTTCATAAATAAAATAGATTGAAATATTAACTGAACAATTATTTAGTACTAATACACATGGTGGATCTTTATATATATTTATCAGGAAAATCGTCAGATATCGATATAATGACAGATCATGGGGAAAGATACCTCCGAGGTTCTTTAGGCCTTGTTGGAAGAAAAAAACAACAACTCGTGTGCAAAGTTGCACAGTATCCATTTTTGTGCAATATTTTACAAACGTTGCTGCGCTGTTACAATAAACTTCTGCGCGGCTTCTGTCAGTATCTGCGGGGACGCGCAGCTGATAGGGCACATTGTCCTTGGGATAATGGGTAAGCAGAATCAGTGGACTAATAATTTCTCTGCTGCTGGAACGATTATTTCTCCACAGACAGTGGACGCCAAGGTTCAACTGTCAACAGTGTCATGTTGTAGTAGACAAGGCGGCACCAGGTGTTTTCATGACTCCCAGTCAGTGTTGTGTTCAGCTGAGCGTACACACGTTTGATGTAAACAACCGCCGACTTCTGCTGGACAGAACAACTATCTTAATTTTGTCCGTCTTATAATAGCAAACTTACATTAAATCAGTCTGATACTAATACTAATATCTGGTCTGTTTCCTCCATCGCGCACGCAAAGGGAAACAAGACTTATATTCCTTTAAGGAGACCAATGGCTGTAAAATCTTTTACTATTCAACTGTTCCCTAAGTTTACTAAACTCAGAGCTGCTCTCATAAAACTGTAGATCTATATATCTATTACCGTTGGCTGTGGAATCAATTTTTATTTGTGTGATAATGAAAAACTCGACTAATAATTTAAATGTAAAATCATTTATATTTTATTCTCATGAAATAAAAAAAAGTACAACCCGTTTATTTAAGCACAAATTTGAATTTTCTTTTCTTGCTTTCCACGTTGAACATTTTAGTCAAATGAAAATCCTTAAAAAGTAGACCCCCCCCC